>APFE030081733.1:115642-172237 GCA_000404065.3 Pinus taeda | reverse complement strand
CCGTAGGCTCCCTTATACCCTAGTATGTATCATTTAAATATAAATAACATGTGTACCATTGTCAGATGCATCAGAATAAGGTAAAGGAAAAAAATATTACCAAACCAAATTTTATTATCAAAATCATTTCTTTATCCGCTTTCAATCACTCAAACCAAGGTAAAGGAAAAAAATATTAACAAACCAAATTTCATTATCAAAGTCATTTCCTTATCCACTTTCAATCACTCAAACCAACACTCGTAATACCTCTAGTTGGATGGCTACTTTGTTTCTAGTTATCTGTAGTGTGGTCACTTTATCTTACAATTTTCCCAATTATTCATTAATTCCTAATTCCAAATTTCACCAATTTAAAATTTATATTAAATTTTCACCTTTTTAATTTACATAGTGTGCCTATACCATTCGGTTCACATCAAAACAATTACTAGTGTGCCCTATTATCATTGTGTCTTTTCTTTGCCCTAGTACAACACACATATTGCCATTTATGTGTTATAATTTTTCAATATGGTGTCGCATATATTAAAGGCACAGTAGTGTTCCACATAGGATGGAGCATCAATTACTATGTATAGTAACGAAATTGAAATGATGAAATTAAAATATTATTAAATTAAAAAATATCGCTTTGGTGAAGTATATTCATGGAGAACACTTTTCACTCTTCCAGTGCACTAATTCACATGCCTTTTCGGTGTTTTATATTTATACATGCCCATTCATGTTGTTTGTATAATGGAGTAATAGTTTCAATGCAATGGAAAACCGATACCATATTAAGTGATCACAATGTTGATGTGGTTGTAAATTAGCACATCGAGGTGTCTATTAGGATGTAGCACCGTGACAATTCTAGTGCACTACAACTCACGGAGAACCATAAATCTACAATGCTCCTTCACAATCTTGATAATAAATAATTAATTATTACATAACAATTAATTTTTAACTAAATACTAGTTAATCTTTCTTAAATAATTTTACTTCACTAATGAATAATTTTGAATGGCTAACATTGAACATTGATGCATTCTTGTTATTTATTCTCTCAGATCGTCTGAATTCTCACGTTATCCTGAGGATGAACCACATTAGTTGGTTTGAAACATAGACCAATCCTTACAATGTGATTAATTCAAAAGATTGTTTTCTAAATCTAAATGTAGAACAACTAGATGTGGTCCTGAGACTCTTTGTACAATCCCTTGATGGAGAAGCAACAAAATGGTTTAAAGCCCTACCTAATGCCTCCATCACTACCTAGGAGGAAATCGAAAACAATTTCACACAAAAGTGGGGTGAAAAGAGAAATCATGAGTATGTCCTCATAGAGTTCAATGCTATAAGGAAGAAGCCAAAAGAGGATATTTCAGAATTCATAAAAAGGTTCAATAAGCAGTATAATAACATGCCTAGTGAGATAAATCCTCCTCATGTTGCTTCTCGCGTAATATCCGAAGCCTCGATTGATTAGGTGGTTAGAGACATTTTGTGTTTTTTATGGGAGGTTATTCTTCCCCTTTGCATTAGATATCTTCGGTTTATTATTTGAGAGGTTTCATGCAACATGAATAAAAATACCTTACTCCCCTCTTATGCCTATGACTGATGTGTGCATGTAATGTGAGTGTTGTTTTTGTTCATTAGGGACAAGTGGAGTGGACATGTACTGCAATTGACAGATACATCTAAATTTTTTTGACTAGAGAAGAAAATATTGTCTTCAATGTTGTTCAATATCCATACCTGAGGGTGGATTGGAGAGGATATTTGAACATCATATTTACTCCAACTAAGCCGCTAGATTATCAAGGTAATATTATTGTTATGTTTTGACAAATGTAGTTGTAGATATCTTTTCTCTTCTTTAATGCACATGTAATTTATCATAATGTCTTATTTCAATTATCTTACTATTATTATCTACTGGTTTGTAGATATTGAAACCTATTTTGAGAATGACCCTCTCTGATATGAAGAGGAGATAGAGGAGTTGACCAACAACCTCCAATACCTAGACCTAGCTTTCCATGGAGGTCGAGCCTTAGAATCCAGATAGAGGTCGTAGAAAACCCATGCAATATATTTTCTAGGGAGGGGGCCATACTTGTGCATGTCAAAAATATATTACAAGACGAAGAGGCCTCTGACATATGGGAAACCCTTCCTCATGACATGATGACATTTATGTGTCATGTTGTCAATACTTGTGACCTTATTTGAAGGTATACGGATGACACCCATGATTCATGCAAGATGATGATGGTGGTCCTACACTTCATGATTCTCCACCATCTAATCCTGTAAAATACATGTCTTCATCCCTACATCCTCCACCACCTAGTATTACACTAGACCAATTGACATATCCTCATCATCCAACTGGACTATCCATTAACCCACTAGCTAGACCATCCACTAATCCAATACTTCCTTGTCCTCATCCACATGGATCACCATCTGGACCATCCACTATTCCACCACCAACACTACCTTCTCCTCATCCATGAACATCACCATCTAGACCATCCATCTATCCAATGCCTCCTCCTCCTCCTGCTCCTCCACACACCTCACCATTTATACCATCCACCAATCCACCACCACCACCACAACCACCTCCTCTTCCTCCCCCAGATGTGTCACAAATTGCACTATATTCCACTGATCCACCCATTGCTCCCCCCTTCTCCACCTTGGCAACACCTACACCACAATATTTTATTCAACATTTTGTACATGGCATGGTCAAATTGAATGATATACCTACTGATGCAGATGAATTTCATACTTTGATGTCATTATCATTTGACATGGAAATTAATAAACCTTTTAATACCCTTCATAGTAGAGTAAACGTGTCAGACCTAGCTGATTGTTGCACATCATTTTATATCTGCCATGTTTACTAATTTTGATGATATGTATAGTTGACTTGTATATATTTCATGTTTATTAATTCATATATTTGATATGTATGTCATTCATGTATTTTGAATTTTTTTCATATCATGTTGAAAATGTATTATGAGTACAATAATGAATAACAATTTAATGACACCTATTGTTTTTAAATTAAATTTGAGATGTATAACACATTTAAACTTATAGTTGTTATATAATGCTTAACTTAAATTCTATGAAATATTTTAATTTGAGTTGTGATTGTAAACCTTATTATGGGAATTATGTGTATTGTTGTCACCTTCTCAAAAGAGAGTTTTGGTTGTACAAAGAGGGAAAAAGAACATAGATGTTTGGAGCTAGCCTCCAAGCCATAGAAACACTCAAAACTAAACCAGAGACCATCCAATGGATAATGCTCGGAAGTAGCTTTCCAATGGTATATGGAACCCCCAAATGGACTCTAGAATCAAACATTAGAGAAGGTTGAAAATTACCCTTGAAAACCAGAAAGAAAACGAAAATGTTTAAGTTTAATCCTGGATCCCGCAAATCAGAGTTTTCTAAAGTAGAAGTAGGGGAGAGCATCAGAAATCAAAAATCAATGAGCACCAATATCAGCTTATCGTAGATCAGAGGTTTGAGAGCATATCGCATATCGACGGATCAGGTGATGAGGCAATCGACGCTTTGTGTAGCTGAGCTCTGATAGCGCATATCGGCATATCGACAATCTGAGGTTCATGGAACATGTCATATCGACACATCACAAGTCAGATGTCCTATATATTGGAGGTCTTGTATTGTTGGGGTGAATCAGTGGATTAGGCAGCATAGAAAATTGGAGGTTCCAGGTATCACAAATATCTGAGGTTCCAGTGACATGGCATGTTAGTGATCGCAACAGTGCAAGATCGATGCATCGCAATCAGTGATAAAACAAATGTCACCCTTCCAAAGTTTCAATTGTGATTAAAAGTGTTGGGATTTAAGCCAATAGTACAAATCACCGGGAAAGGGCTAAAAACATCTAACAAAGGAAATCAACGCAAAACTAGGGGCTGGCAGGCCCTTTTCTCTTTCCTCTAGTAGGCCATGTGGCATAATGTTATTGGATCCAATAAAGACACAGTGGCACTAATGTCAGCATGATGTGGTAGTATAGAGGACATGTGGCATGTAGATATGGCATTTTCAAGGGTCCAAAGAGGGCATATCTGGGTGACACGTGTCTCCACTAAGGAAGTTCCACGTGGCAGAGGATGATGTCACATCAGAGATCGCAAATTAGCATTTGTAGGTTGAGGCATGTTATTACATCAGGGTTAAAATCCTGATTACAGTCTGCCAAGAAAGGACCTCCGATAAGGGGGCTAGCTAGTGGTCACAGGGAGAGTGAAGAACCAAGAGCTAAGAAGAACAGGCGATCCCACATATCAGCAATCGCAAGTGCTAAAGGGAGAAAAACAAAGGTGATTTTATGAAATCTTCGATTGCGATATCCCAGGTGGGCCCAATCGACGTTTGGTGATCGCAAGCTATATAGGGTGCAAACCCTCCCTTATCCTTTTTTCAAGTGGGCCAAACTGCATCGCGCATCAGAGATTGCAAGGTTGGGGAGGAGGCACCAAAGGCAAACATCAAAAATCATAACAAAGGAAAAAGACCCCCATAGGGGAGTCCAAAGGCCCTAGTGCTTGAGGACTAAGTGCTTGGTCATAGCCCCTGGTCACATGAAGCAAGAGGGACTAAAGTGGATCAGAATTCCCCGTCCAAAAAGGATTTTTAATGGTAAATCCCGATACGATAGCTCTGCGATGAGGTATTGTAGGACTTTAAAGGTGTGGTGGGTCGACAGTTGAGGCATTTAAGAGAGGAGATGGAGCATTCAAAAATTGGCATGGGCTAACCCTGTAAGGCCCCTTGTGACATGAAACTAGGGTTGATTCTAACAGAGTAAATAAAAACATGGAAGCTTGGGAGGACTTGATGATCTAGCATGGTGCTCCATGTAGAGGGAATATGAAGTACCACCCAGGTGACCTCTACTTCTGTACTGTGGCATTAAACATATATTCGACCACTCCCAGTTTTGGAGAATGAATGATTCGAGCAGTAAAGGCAAAAGCGACGGGACTCAGTTGGGTGTCACATAAGGCTAGACCAAAGGCAAGCAATAACCTGAGAAAAGGCAATCCCTGGTATGGCTAGTGAGATATTTTGTTGGTGTTTCCATCTAATTGTTGACCTATTTTTTAATCATGTAATGTGCTGACCATTTAATGAAGAAATTAATATTTTGTAGTCATTTTTGGGCCATAGATCCATCCCAGGCCAAGACAACTAGTCGATCTGACATTTCAGGCTCGAATGAAAATATTTTGTTGTAATTATTGTTCAATGCTCCCATCTCTTGATAAATAGTGGGAAGTAACACTTCACAATGGTTCAAAATCCTAAAGAAAAAACTACATGTTATTTTCGAGACTGTATGACTTTATGATATGCATGTTTCAGAATATTAAGGAAATGGTGGTGATTCCTCTTTCGAGTACTACAATATGTTACCCCTCTGTTAAATTCCATTATGTTCATGTTTCCTATCTGATTTCATGTAATCGTAATTGCTAGAAATGTTACATATGTTCTTACATATTCATTTGTATTGACTCATTAATGCATGTGCCTGTATGGATCTTTGATATTATATTTTTAAAATTGTGCTCCATGAATCATCGCACCCAATCCTCTTTCATCCATTATGTCTACCTTTAACTCAAGTAAGTGTAGAATACTGGAAGCTTCAAGCTCTATGCGATGAGTGTATATTCTTTGCACTTCAAGCTCTATGTGATGAGTTACTCTATCTCCTTATCTTCTCTCATTACTCTGCCAAAGCTTATTAAAATGTAGGTCCTTGAACTACTTGGCCTCCACTAGTTTATACATATATTTCTGTGAGTTGTATATGTGAAGAAGTACTAGAAATACATGGCTTATGCCTTTAGATGAATGAACCAACCCATGTTGTTCATTATATATATGAATATATATATGTACAAAAATATATGTGATGTCTCCAGCTTCTTGAGAATCATATGAGGCACACAAAATCTAGATGTTCTAGGAATTGTTCTTGTGAGAAATCCAAGGTTGTCTCTGGAAGTGACAACATCTTTTGGCGCCGTTTCCAGGGAACTTATTGAAGGATTTTTCCCTTGGGATACGACAAACTAAGATCTTTGTGTAGGTGAGAAAATACGTTATGATTGCATCCTCATCACCTTGGCGAATCCACAAATCACAATATCATTTATCATGGTATCTTTTAGAAAGTATCACACGTGCTCAGATACCTCTCATCAGAAAACCCCATCTGTATCCGACCCAGAGAAATTAATTTTCAGGAGAGTCTGGAAGGATAAAAATCCTACTACCTATGTTATTTTCTTATCATTCTTTGAATCTTCCTCATCCAGCTCCCAACCCGCTGTCATTCATTGCTTAGAATTTACCCTTAAGATCCTTACCCTGCTCTCAATATAACCACTCCAACCACTGTGGTTTTGGCCCAAGTTCCTCTAACAAATCTCAACCCCCTCCATTAATTCAGATGGTTGTTCTGGTGTTTTTATTGAATAAATATGAACCTCTTGATTTACCTCAACTCATAAGTGCTATGCCTCAGGACTACCTAAATATTTTCCTAGGTTCAATGGGGAGGATGAAAACACTGCACAGAGACACATTGAATACTTTTGTGCTTTTGTTGAGAATCTAAATGTAGAATAACTAGATGTGGTCCTGAGACTCTTTGTACAATCCCTTGATGGAGAAGCCACAAAATAGTTTAAATACATACCTAATGCCTCAATCACTACCTGGGAGGAAATCGAAAACAAATTCACACAAAAGTGGGGTGAAAAGAGAAATCATGAGTATGTCCTCATAGATTTCAATGCTATAAGGAAGAAGCAAGAAGAGGATATTTTAAAATTCATAAAAAGGTTCAATAAGCATTATAATAACCTGCCTAGTGAGATAAATCCTCCTTAAGTTGTTGCTCGCGTAGTATTTGTGGGAGCCTTTGAATCTGACTTTGGTTTTACCCTAAGAGAAAGGAGGTCTCACACTTTAGATCAGCTCCAATTTGATGCTCTTGAGGTAGAAGAAAATTTCACTTCGGCAGAGAAGTTAAGAGGTAAGGATGAACCTACTGAGAAGAGAAGGGGGAAATAAGAAACATGCTCCTCTAGTCAAGCTAAAGAATCACCGGACCTGAGGTGGGAAGAAATGGGTAAACTCTTCAGGAGTTTATCACATAAGATGGTGAAACTTGAGCTGGAGAACAAGAGTCTCCCGAAACAAAATGCTCAAGATAACAACTGAGGTTATAACCCACAGTATAGAAGGCCACCATTGTAGATACTTCAAAGGGAAAGAAAATATCAAATTGATCAGATCCCTCCTCCTCTGTATTTAGAAGATGATCTTGATGAACAACCATTGGATACACATGAGATGCATGGAAACTTGTATTCCTCTTTCTCTAATGAAGAACATGAAAACATGGCTCACTAGGAGACATATAAGGAAAGAGAAGTAACAACAAATGAGGAGGACATAGGTGATTAGTGTAAGCAGTTTGACGATTTCATGCAAGCACAACTACACCGAAGGTATGATCTAAGATCTTCAAGAAAGAGGTCAAGGGAACTAAAACAACAAGAGGGAATTTCTCCCCAAGATATTTCCCTAGTGCTAGATAAAGGGAAAGGTAAGTTGAAACCTAACTCATCCAAGGTAAAAGTCTCCTCAAATAAGGAATGCAATAGCTCTAAGGTACACACAGAAGAGAAGACACATGTTCTGATAAAAAATACCAGTGATAAGGAAATAGAAGCAGAGCTAGGAGGTGTAGAAAATGGTCAACCTACATTCAATCTTTAGAAGAACTCAAAAAGGTAAAGATTCTTGTTCCTCTAATTGAACTTCTAAAGCAACCCACTTTTAAATCCCAAGTCTCTCAGTTCATGCTTCCATCCACCTTAGTACTGACCCATGAATGTTTAAACCTTTAAGAAGAAATACCAACGGTTTTTTTTGGGCCTCATGTTAAAGAACTTGATCCTTCCACTGCAACCTTCTATGTGACCCTGGTAATTCATGACCTCTTATTGCGTAATTGTATGTTGGACTTCGAAGCCTCACATAACCTTATTCCTTTAGTTGTGATGAAACAACTTGGCTTGCAGATCACCAGGCCCTACAAAGACCTATACTCCTTTGACTCTAAGAGGGTCAAATGCTTGGGAATGATAATAGATCTGGTGGTAAACCTAGCTCAGATCCCTGTGAAGAGCATAGTGATGTATGTAGTAGTGGCATATATTCCCCCTCGATTTAGCATGCCCCTATCAAGGTCTTGGGGTTCCAAGGTGGGGCTTCTATCAAATTAGATCTAACCTATGCCACCATTCCCATGTTTTGAGGCGAAGAAAGGAGGTTGCATAGAGAGTCTAGATTCATTAAAATTCTTACCCTAGCTGAAGGTTCTAACAATTCTCCAGTGTATGGAAAATAAAATGACCTGTCGTGCCTGTTCCTAGAAGAAGATGAGAACATCTTAGAAGAAACACTAGTACATCTAACGATGTAGTTAGACCACCAATACATAGATGAAAACAAAGTGTGGAAATTATACTTTGATGGAGTGAATTCCAAAGAGGGAAATGGAGAAGGAGTATTGTTGGTATCTCCTGAGGGCATCTTGATACCCCTCTCATTCAAGTTGGAAGTTGAGGCAACCAACAATGTGGCAAAGTATGAAGCATTGCTCCTTGGGCTACAAAAAACAAGGAATATGAATATTGAATTCTTAACTATGCATGGAGACTTCGAGCAGATTGTAAAGAAGATAAGAAATCAATGCCAGGCTAAACACCCCAGATTGAGGACTTATCAGAATGAAGTATGGGAGTTTATTGATAACTTATTCCTCGCCTTTAATATCCAATTTCTGCCCATAGAAGGAAACAAAATGGTTGATTCCCTTGCTATAGCAACAAGCAATTTCAAACCCCCTCAAAATATGCTTCTCAGGTACGAGGTGGAGGTTAGATATAGACCCTCTATACTTGATAATGTCAAGCACTAAGAGGTATTCGAGGAGGATAAGAAGATCAAACAATTTATAGAAGTAGTTGGGGAGTTCACTAACTCAAACATTGATCAAGGAGAGGGAAAAGAGGCAAATCAAGAACCCACTTTGTGGGAAGACACAGTGGTTGGACATAAAATTGTACAACTAAAAGGGAATACCATTCCTCGTGGGCTAGTCCCACTGGAAAGATATTTAACAAGGATGATGTAGCCTCCAAACCAATGGCTCTAGAGATGGACTAACAAGTAGAATATTGCAATATCGGCTCAAAGGATGAACCCCAGATGGTCGGACTATCAAAAGGAATCCCCTCGCAATATAAAAAAAGGTATTTAAATATCTTCAAAGCCTATAAGGATGTTTTCACTTGGTCTTATGAGGGCTTAAAATCAATTTATACTAACATCATACAACATAAGATTCATTTAAAGAGAAAAATAAAACCATGCAAGAAGAAGCTTAGGTAGATTAATCCACTCTTACTCCCCTCCATTGAAAAATAAGTGTGGAAAATTCTACATGATAAAATCAAAGTTCCTTTAAGGTACTTTGAGTTGGTGGCCAACTTAGTCCCAGTCTGAAAAAAGAATGGAGAAATAAGGCTATGTGTGGATTTTTGGAACCTTAACAGGGCATCATTAAAAGACAACTGCCCGCTGCCTAAGACGGATTACATATTGCAAAAGGTGGTTGGGTCAATCAAGATGTCCATGATGGATGGGTTCTCTGGTTACACCCAAATGGAAATCCACCCTAATGATCAGAAGAATACTGCTTTCACCACCCCTTGGAGAACTTTCATGTATGCTTGCATGCCCTTTGGTCTGATTAATGTAGGGGCCACATTTCAGAGAGCTATGGAAATATATTTTGTAGGGGAGTGTTGAAGGCCCGAAAATCGGGTCTACAACAAGGGGGATAACCACCAGGTCCGGACCTTGAAAGAAACTCCTTTTCTGTTTGGAATAGTGGCTCCGACTGGGGATGATGGGACCAGTTTCCCAATCTATTTATGATGGTGTGCTATCAGGATGAAGTTTTTCTTTTTGGGTTTATGGGGTGAATGCTTATTCTAAATCTAATATATATATTAACTAACATATGCAATTTATTCTAATGAAAGAAAACATCTAACTTTAAACTATCCCGGGAGTAACATTTTACTTATGCGATCTAAAATAATTTTCAACAACAATTGGTAGTAAAAATCATTCAATCACGATGAGAAAGGAATCCATTAAAATTGATTGTTTCATATAAGAAATTAGACGAAACAATTACGAGAAACATATCGCATAAGAGTTATTCATATACTCAGCATAAAAAGAATAGTTATCACTATATAGAAGTACAATAATGACATATGAACATTTAGACTTTCATATATCAATAACTGAAAATAATTTATCACTTGGCACATAAGTAAAAATTATTAGGAGATAAAAATACCATTGGTAATAGGTTCTACTCATGAGCTTCAACAATATAGATTTATCTTCAAATAACTCAACATCCACTAAGAGTACAAAAGTGCATTTCAGTAGCAGACATCAAAATCATATAAAAATAAATCTTGTTCCATTCATTTTATCAAAACCTCCTAAGTGGGGGGCAAACTACACGTTCTGAAGAATTGTTTTTGATAAAACTTTGGACCCCTTTCCGATGTAATGAGAGGGGTTAAAATACTACTATGTGAAATCTAAAAATAAATATTACAAAAATAGATGAGGAGGTTTAAACGACCTGCTTCGTTTTAAGCAAAAATGAACTAAAAGTAAAACTAAACTATATCTATGATAAATTATGCATTTGTTCTTTTAAGTTGCCAATATCCAGCATTGGCTTCAAGAGTGTCGGTTGGCCAACCTCATCTTTTAATTGTCCTACAAATACAAATCTGGCGAGCATTGGCACTATCTTCTCGGTGGAGGTTATGAGACATTTCAGGGTCATCCATTGGCTATGTGGCTTTACCAGGTACTATCAGTATGTGTCCCAATTTAACCTGTTTACATGTTTAATTGACTCAGCCTTTTCCTCTGCTGTTTGTTTCCACTTTGTTTGAAGCTTCTGTGCCTTTGGGAGGAATCCTGGAGTGGTCTCTGATATCAAATTTTCCTTGTGCAGATTTTCATTGATGCACTCAATGATGTTGTTTGTTGTTGTCGCTGCTTCCTCCATTGCCTACTCTGCTTCTTTAAGCTGGGAATCCCATTTTGCAAATAACATTTCTTTATGAGATTCATCGATTCTGGGAAATTCTACTCTTTTTCCTTCCTCTGATATCTGCCAGCTCAAAAAGTCAGAAACCTTCTTAAAAATTGAATCATAATCAAGTCATAAATCTACGACTTGATTTGTAATGTTATCGCTCTTTTCGCAATGGGAATTCCATTGCGAGATCTTTTGGCAGAGTGTTTCTTCCTGTTGCAAGATTTTGACATTAAGAGTGATTTCTTCTGTGATAAATTATTCAACCTTAGGATCATCCTTATGCAGTCCTATCATGGTCTGTAACTGTTCTTCTTTATTGGCCAGACTACTTTGATAATCCAATTGCATTTGCTGGAAATTCTTCTGGAGTTTTGCCAATTGTATCTCTGCTTCTTTACTGATGCTAGCCTACTGTAGTTGTTGTTCCAAAAATAGAATCATATCCTCCTTTTCTTTTAATAGCATTTGAACTTCAGTTGCTTTATCAATTGTTGTAGAAGCATATGCCCTTGTGATCTAAGAGAGCCTAGTTAGGTTTTCCGATGGGTCTGTAGTTGGGTCTTTACATAGAACATCTAGAGGTCCAGCCTCTAGAGAGAGCACGTCATCTATTTTTCTTTTCTTCCTTTGCCTCCTTACGATAGCCTTATGTTGTGGGCTATAAAATACATCCAAAGGGGGAATATCCTCTATTTTTAGTATGATTTCGGATGATGGAGCAACAGGAATATGCTCTGTCTCTTGAGTATTGGTAGCCCCTTCCACCACCATTTCTGTGGCTGTATCTCCTAGGTTTGTTAGTGGCTCTATGCTCTATTCCTCAGTGTTGATTAACTCATTAAAATTTTCCCATTCCTTTTCTAGTTCCACTACAAGTGGCTTTGTTGGCTTTGGAAGGGAAGTGGGAGTTTCAGTTTGTTCTGGGGACAAAACCTGCTGATCAGGCTTCTTTGTAGATTGAGATGTATATTTAACTGACCCTTCACTTCTGTTGTTTTCACTTTTGAACTGATCATCAGACTTTTCAGCCAATTCTTTTTCGGAATTGGATTTAGAATTCTCTTCTTCTGAACTTCCACTTATGCTAATAATGGGAGTGGGCTCCCTTATTGGTTCAATACGCAATTTGTCCAATGGGACCTTTTTTAACCTCTGTTCTCTATAGTTGTTAAACTTTTGAAGTTTTTCTTGATCAAACTGAATTTGTTCCATATGTAAGATCTCTCTGAAAGTGTGCTTCTGCAGAATGACATCGTCAAAGGAATATTCTTCATTGGTAAACACTTTTATTTTAAACACTATAGTAAAATTATTTATAACACCAAAGCGATCATACTGCCTCCCCGGGAAATTTGGTAGCTGTAAACATAGCATATTATCAAACTCTTTGAAAGCATGACCTAAATCAAATAATAAAAAAGACCCGCAGACTATAGGGAATTGAGGCCAGATGGCCTTCTTAGAATCCTTGAGTACTTTGCTCATTCCCCAACACCACAGGTCTAGTAAGCTATTTCTCTAGCCATTAGTTTGTCGGGGACATACAAAGGGACCACGTGGGGGGAAGTAATGCTACCAAATACCCTGATGTATGTGAATAATTCCTCCCCAAACCACCTTCCCACAGGGAGAATGTCAACTTCAGCTTCTAAGGAGAATCTTGGGGCACCTTTGTTGAAAAACATTCTATGAATAGGGAGCATCACTTCATGAAAAATCTTGAAGAAATGTGGGATGAAATTGGATTCCCATAGTTCTTTGTGATAAACCTAAATAGGAAGAGGGTTTTGTACTATCCATTTCCACCCCGTGATAGGAAAATCAGAGACAAAACAAATGGCGTCCATGACGTAGGCACTTAAAAAGAATGGAGGGTAAACCCTTTGTGCAAAACTTCTTTTATTTTGATATCCTAAAATAGCAGAGGCTAAATTATCTGATAAAATCTAGGCCCAATCCATTATGGTGGCATTGGTGGCTGCATCCAATAAATGCAACCATTCTAATGAAAACTTGTTGATATCTGACTTCCCAAATAGTCTACATAACATTGCAACGGAAAAACAATAAGGAGAACAGAGAGAGCCAGTGGCATACATACCAGTTTTATCCTTATTTAGTCATTCCTCATTAGCATACCAGCTTTTTGTGCACTTTGCCAAATCTTCGTTCTCTTTGTCGATTTTTTCTACAAATTGCTTGTTCTAGGAAGCTTGAGGTTCTGGCAAGTGATACATGCATCTCAAATTGCTTGGGGTAAATAACCCCAGGACTAGTTGACTAACCGTCTTGAATTCTCTATCAGATATATCTACATGATCTATGACCCATTTAACCATATCAGTGTAGGGGAGTATCTTCAGCCTTGCCCCAATATGGTGTAAAAACGAGCATGCAAGCTTAGTCAGGGATTCTTCGGAAGAGCCACGTCCATCTGCTGTAATTGTAACCTTCATAATCCTCGGGTTTTCTTCTTCTAACAATTTATACATGGATTCCCAAGTAGATATCCCTACTTCTCTAGTACAAGTGGTGTTTGTGAATAACATAGTCATTTCTAACTTTTCAAATGTAGGAGCCTTGCCTTTCTTTCCCATTACACTTTGTGTGCTTCTCTGCGTACTGATCCTAAAAATTGCAAGCAGAGAACAAAGATATGATAAAGATGATAGTGAGTAACGAACAAAAATAAGGTGACAAGAAAGCTTTTAATTCTTTAAATCATATCAAAGATATCACCTTACGTGAGATGGTCCTTTTACCCTTATCCAAATCATTTTTACTAAATAACCACCAATGGACCATTAAGCTAAAATTTAATGCTCATAACTTTTGCATCGAACGACGAAAAGTACTGTCATAGAACTCTAAGCCCTTAGATATGTGATAAAGCGATTTTGTGATTTGCTTCGCAATATCGCAAAACCTATTATCATTAACAACCATTGTGTCATTGGGCAGCTGCGATATGCGATTTGTGAGAAGCTTATTGCATTTCGCAGTATTTGGGCGTTTTATATTAAGTGGTGTTGCGGAATTTGAAATCTGCGATATGCGATGAGGTTGTAAGATTTAAGATCTCGCATTCTCGTAGATTTTGTTTTCAAGGAGTTCTTTGTGTAAGAGATGCCCGCCATGACCTTTTTGCAATGCGATACTATTGTTTGAAAGTGGGTTTTGTGAAAGCTTTACTTAATATTTAAGAATTTCCGCTTTCAAAGCTTTTCTTGGGTTTTATGGCCATATAGCGCTTAGGTATGGAAAAGGTAAATTTACATGTTTTAGCAAGTTTCACTTTGATATCTTGTTTTATTTTAAACAAAAATCATTATTAAGTGCTAAGTTTTGATTTTTTGGAAGGGTCCCCATTTATTAATGTTATTGCTACCACTAACAAAAAGGGGGGTTGTTGATGGTCTCAATAATTGGCGATTCACTTGAAAGAACTAGTTATCTCTGATAGTTTTTTGAATTTTCTAGAACTTCTAAAATAGAAATAGTTTTAGAAAATCAAACTTTGTTGTACAAATATAAGGTAAACAGTGTTATTTGCTAACAACAACATCTTGTTCCATCTATCCTAATTCTGATTATCTTCTTCCCAAAGTTAATCATTATACTTACATCAGTCATTACTTAGTTTATAAAGATAAAAACAAAGACATCTCCGTAGATTAGTTTAGGTGTACTCATTTGTCGTAGGTAGAGCCTCTGTTGCCAACAGGCGTCCATAGCTTCGATAGGGTTACCTATTACCCAGTAATGATCCAATATCCTACTTAAGAATTATGAAATTTTCAAAGATAAATCCTCATCTACACTTATTTATTTTTCTTTTCTTTTAATTCTCAAAGAAAAATGTCTTGGTTTGGTAGCCAAAATTGACAGTGCCATTCACTTGATTTATAACTTAACTGAACAAGCTGGCTCGTGATGAGACCCCTTGTCTTTTGATTGAAACAATCTCGAGTCATTACCCTATTTTGGTATGCAGTTTGGCAATGGCAATTAGTTATAATCTTTATGATCATGATAAGTCAGAGCTTGATGAGACCTCTTATTCTTTAAGTTTAAAGTGCATAACTGGATTACTCTTTGAATTTTGCAATTTCTTAAAGTGGGGAGGAAGTCATTGGTTCCTTAAGAGTTCTTCTAGACGACAATTGTAGAGTTTAAAAGTAGATTTTCTATAGAGAATCCTTGTCCTTTTATTGATACTTTTCATGACTGATATGAAGCAAACTTCTACTTAAGGTTTTTTTAATCAAAAGTTGTAAAGTTGAAACAAAAGAATAAGTAAAAACTTTCAGAATTATAGCACTTGACCATATGTTTCAAAAATAAAGATTAATTTTCCTAACCACTTCCACTTATACAAGTGAAAAAAAAAATTAACAAGAGACACTACTCTTTTCATGGAAACCAAAGGTAAACATTTTCAACATGTTTTATTATCAAAAAGAAAAACAAACTAAAAATAATAATTTAAAAAAATAGAGAGGTCATCTTCTATGGAAAGTATTTTTTAAGGATCTGTCCATTAACAGGTAAAGACTCTCTTTTCCCTGCTAAGTCTTGTAACATGAAAGTTGATGGACCTATGATTTCAACAATTTGGAATGGTCCAAGCCACATCTGTTGGAATTTAGTATGCTTGCCTTTATCTTCGTGGGCTTTATCCCATTTCAATACTAAGTCTCCAAGCTAAAAATCTTTTCTAGATACCAAGTTTGAATCAAAAGAAATCTTTACTAATTGTTGATGATGCGCATGGGTAATTCTGGCCTTTTCTCGTTCCTCTTCTAGCTTAAGGATCTGCGATTTTCTTAGTTGCAAGGATGAGGAAGGAGTTTCTTCGATGAATCTAACTAAGGATAAAGAAGGAATAACTAAATGTGTTGGGAGGACTACTTCTTTCCCATAAACTAAATTAAAAGGAGAAGTGCCAATAGATTTTTTCTAAGTTATTCGATCTGCCCAAAGAGCATACATCAAAGACTTATGCCAATTTCTATGATTTTGATCAATAGTCCGTTTCATGATTTTGATAAGGTTTTTGTTTGTTGATTCAACCAACCCATTTCCTCGAGGATAATAATTGGCAAAATACTTAAGTTTAAAACCTATTTTGAGTGCAAATCCATTCATAGCATTACCAGAAAAATATGATGCATTATCAAACAATAAAGCCAAAGGTAAACCAAACCTTGTAATTATGAATTGATCTATAAAATCAATGATACTCTCAGAGTTGGCTGACTTGAGTGGAACTGCTTCTACCCATTTGGTAAAGTAATTGGTAGTTGTAAGGATGTACTTATGATGTTTAGAAGAGTGAGGAACGATCTCACCTATTATATCTAATCCCCATTGTTCAAATGGTTGATCGATGTTGACCGACTGTAATGGAAATGATGGTTTCCTCTGTCTTCCAATAGAATTTGACAAATCTAACATATTCTTACATAGCTATGTGTATCCTTAAATAATGTTGGCCAATAGTAGCCTGCGCGCAAGATTTTGTGTGCTGTCGCATCTCCTACATAATGTCCACCTGCTGGTCCATCATGAAGTTCCTGCAATACTTTTTCAGCTTCAGATTTCTCAAGGCATCTAAGAAGAACAGAATCATAATTCATCCTCAAGAGTACATCATTTACAATTTGATATTGCTTAGCTTTTAATCTCAGTGCTCTTTTCTTTGTATGATTCAAATGTGAAGGAGCATATGCATTTTTTAAGTAAAACATGATATCAACATATCTTGATTCAATATCATTTAGGCTTACCTCATACATTTGTACCTCACTGTATAGGGACTATATTTCTAATATGTGCGATGCTACAGCCAACATCCTGCAAAAACCTTGACCTTTTACAATATTTGCTGGCTTGATTTCAGCATCATATTCTTGCAGGTTTGTGACCTAACTTGCTCTCTTTTCATCCACGTCTTTCTGTACCAAAATATTTCTTACTAATGGAAATGGTATTATTATTTTTGTATGAGTCTTGAGAAGAAAGGGTCTAAAGTGTTTGATCGTTTTGAATACAACATAAGCCTGTTTCTCAACTTCGGAATAATTTAATTCAGCTCCTTGCAAGTTTGCACTGAAGAAGGCAATTGGGGTTTCGACTTTATCTTGGTTGGCTTGTGTGAGTGTTGCAGCATACGATTTCTCAAAGGCAAATGTATACAAAATGAAGGGATCAGAGAAGTTTGGATTCACTAGAGATGGGGCATTTATAATTGCTTGTTTTATCAGGATGAATGCTTCATGTTCTGCCTAACCCCATTTGAAGAGAGAGTTTTTCTTAATCATTACTTGGAGAGGTGACACAATTCTTGAGAAGTTGGGGACAAATATTTTAATGAAATTGATCTGACCAAGGAAGGATTGCATTGATTTTTGTTATGGGGTAAGGATATCTCTGAAATCTCCTTAATCCTATCTAGATCAACATGGATTCTAGATTTAGACACTATGAATCCGAGAAACTTTTCTTCACTTAATGCAAAAAAGGACTTTTTTAGATTATGTGAGATCCCATATTTTTGACATCGTTGGAAGATCTGCTTTAAATCTCTGAGGTGAATACTACATTTTTTAGAATACACTATTATTTCATCTAAGTAAATCACCACTGATTTATTCACTAATCCTTTAAATGCAATGCCCATGGCCCTTTGAAATGTGGCACTGGCATTAATCAGCCCAAATGGCATCTTTTGATATGCATACATGCCCCCATTTGGTTCTAAATGTCATCATCAACTGATCATCCAGGTGGACTAAAACTTGGTTATACCTCGAGAATCCATCTAAAAAGGACATCAATTCAGACCCTACAACTACTTGTAATATTTGTTCCATAGGGGGTAGTGGAAAATTATCTTTTTGGTAGGCTTTATTGAGATTTCAAAAGTCAATACAAATCTGGATGTCTCTATTTTTCTTTCTGACTAGTACCAGGTTGGAAACCCATCTAGAATGTCAAACAGGAAAAATAATTTTGGCTTTCAGTAATTTGTTCAGCTCAGACTTAATCCAGTTTTTCAAAATTAGGATGGATTTTCCTCAGCTTCTGCTGGACTAGTTTTTCATCAGTGATCATCGGAATTGTATGTTGTATGATTGAAGTGTCGTAAGTTTTGAGGTCATCGTAATTCTAGGCAAATACATTTTTATACTGTTTCAAAAGTTGAATGAAGGCTAATTTTTCCTTGGGAGTTAGACCAAGACCTAAGTTGATATTCTGCGGTTTTATGTCAGTTCCTAGATTCACTAATTCATATCTCAGAGTTGAACTCTGAAGTTTTGAATTGGTGTACCTTTGCATCTGTCCTTTAAATCATATAGGTCTTCCAACTTGACTATAGATTTGAGTATAGCGTTATTGGTGCTTCCTTGTTCTAACTGCTTGTCATGTTGGTCTTCATCAATTATCTGATTATTGTAAGAGCCTTCTGAAGTCAGAAAACTTACAATATCAGGATCATCATTAAAAACTCTCCAGTTGGTAACATTATCCGGGATGGAGGGTCTAAATGTTAATTCAATTGAGAATATGTCTGAAATATAGTCTTATGAGGGAATGAGCTTGGAAGCTACATTAGCAAGGAGGTTAGCACTAGCATTTTGTAGTCTAAGAATAGATGAAATATTGAATGCTATAAAGTGTGAAGTCAAGTCTTGTACTGATGATTGATAATGCTTCAAGTGCCTTGATAGACAATGTATATTATTTCTTACCTACTTAATAACAATATCAGAATCCCCAAAGACTTGTAGATATTTGATATCAAGCCCGATTGCCTTGTATAACCCTTGAACTAGAGCTTCATATTCCGCAGTATTATTTGTGCAATCGAACTCGAGGGTACAGGTTAGCATGGTTTTCTCTCCTTTTGGACTAATTAATATACAACCTACTCCTGCTCCATCATTAGACTTAGAACCATCGAAAAATAATTTCTAAAACAAAGATTTATTTACAGACCTATCTACAAAATCAATGCATCTACAGGTATCCGTTTGAGACAAAATTTCTATCTGAGATAAAACTGAATTTTCTAAAAAAGGTGAAGTATGAGCATTAAAATTCCCTAAGAATGAATCAACATAATAGTTTCCAATTATATTATTGTTGTACGCTATAGGTTCATTTTCTCCTTCTAACTCCGTTACTATGTACATTTGGTGTCTTTCTCGCTCAACCTTTATCTAATTTGGTTTATCGTTGTAAGGGAGCCACATATGAGACTAGTTGGTCACAAAGTAACTGTGAAGCTTCTCTGACCAATCCCTGCTAAGAATTAATCCATAAACTTCAGGAATGTCTGCTACAAGTATATCAATGACTTGACATGCCTTTGGATTCGATGAAAGCCTTATGGTCACTTGATTGAGCTCGACGATAAACTCAACTTGAGACCGATCCAGTTGTACTATGCGTACTACAAACTTTTGAGGTTGGACATTTAACTTTGCACAAACTGTCTTGGGAAAAATATTAGATGAAGCACCAGAGTCTACCAAACAGTTTTGCAAATTTTTATTGAAAACTTCAAAGATAAGGAGGAATGGAGGAATATGGGATTTTGACCTTCCTCCAATTAAAGCAATGTCATTTGGATCGAATTTATTTGACATACTAGTCAGAGGTCTGACCATTTCATGAGTAGCTTGTGTGATTACAGCGGCAGGTAGAGGCGCAATAGGTACTGCGTGTAGCTCTTTCAAAAGTAGTTTCTGTTGATGCTTTAATTTACTCAGCTCATGAAAAGTAATGTTGGCCCTAGTCTTCCTCATGTCTTCAACAATGTTATACTCCATTTCATCAGAAATGATAAGTGTTTTAGATGGAATTGTTGAATCAGATTGGACTGGGTTTGTTTGAGTCGCCTTTGGTGAGGATTTCTTACCTGTGATTTTATCTTTAGAAACTGGGCTTGGGTTTTTCTATTTAGAACTGGATTATGGAGGATCAAGTTGATTTCTACCTCTGGTAGTCACTGGTAAAGCATCTTGATATTGTTTATCTAGAAGAATGAAGTCCCACATTCCTTGTAGTTCTACAACCTCATCATCATCAATATGTTCCTCATTCGAAACTTCCTCTTTTTCCCCTTCTAATTCTATGTTTTTTATAGTGTTGAGAGGCTTCAGATCAGTTGAAGGATTTCTCCTGAAAGGTTTAAAAGGTTTCTTGGAAGAGGTCTCTGCCAGTTGTTTCTTAATATCAACCATTTTGTTGGACATGGTTTTCAAACAATTCTGTAACCCTTCAAAGTCGAATGGGTCCCTTGATTGTTTTTTCGTAGGGTCATCTCTAAAAGTGACCTTTTTAGACTTTCTTTCATCTGTAATGTTTTTCTTTTCTAAAGCTAGGATACGTTTTTCCACATCTATCGCTTCTTTCAAATTTTCAGCCAATGTTGGCTTGGAATCCCTATCTACAAATATTGCTGCATTCGAAGGTAAGGCAGATATATACCATTCACTTCAAACCTCTTCACTAGGTCTAGATGTGGTAGGAATCTTATTTAAGAGCTTATTAAATCTCGAGTTGAAATCTTTGATAGGTTCTCTTAATTCAGTTTTAATATTTGAGAGATCATTGATTAATGTCGTTGTAGACCTATCATCACCGAATTTAGTCAAGAACTACTCTTGGAAAGCATTCCAACTTGTAATGGATCCTGATGGTAATGAAAAATACCAGGACCCAACTGCTCCTTGTAAGGTATATGGGAAGAGCCTAACAACAACATCTTCTTCAGTAACTCCATTTAAGTTTATTGACAACATAAAGTTGTTTATGTGTTCCTCAGCCAGTATGCTTGTATCTGGGTTAAACTTTGGTAGCCGTTTTTTGGGATTAGTTGGCAGTTGACTCAAGGGTGCAGGCATTGCGACTGCCCCTGGATTTGTCCATGATCTCTATGCCATTGATGAGCTACTAACATAGGAAAGCGTAGATGAAGTTACAAGTGGTTGGGAAGATGATGTCAAAGTTCCAGTACCCTGTTGAACAACAATATGGAGTTGGGGAGTGGAGTAATGGATTAGATGAAATGGATGATGATGATAGAGGAGTCTACTCTTCAAGTGTCTTCCTTACTCTTTTTCTTTTAGGCAGAGGGAATTTTGTTCATTCAATACCAAGATTTTCACTCTGTAATCTGGTAAGAGGATGGGAAGGAATGTATTGCAAAGTCACACTGCCTTGAGATAACTCAGATTTCTGTGGTGATATTGAAAATCCTTGAAGTTTATGAATTAAAGACTAAACTTAAGGAGGTTCAAGAGTGGATTTATCTGAGATGTTTAGGTTTTCAGCAATGGTTATTGTTTTCTCAACTTCTCACTTAGAAATTTGAGATTCAAAATGTGAGGGAGAAGTCGGGGGAGAAGTTGAGGGAGATTTACTCTCAGAATGGTTTATGGATTTGAATTCGCTTACCATTCATAGTTCAAGCTCTCCTTCTAGCGCCAAATATGTTGAAGGCCCGAAAATCGGGTCTACAACAATGGGGATAACCACCCGGTCCGGACCTTGAAAGCAACTCCTTTTCCGTTTGGAATAGTGGCTCCGACTGGGGATGATGGGACCAGTTTCCCAATCTGTTTATGATGGTGTGCTATCGGGATGAAGTTTTTCTTTTTGGGTTTATGGGGTGAATGCTTATTCTAAATCTAATATATCTATTAACTAACATATGCAATTTATTCTAATGAAAGAAAACATCTAACTTTAAACTATCCCGTGAGTAACGTTTTACTTATGCGATCTAAAATAATTTCCAACAACAATCGATAATAAAAATCATTCAATCACTGCGATAAAGGAATCCATTAAAATTTATTGTTTCGTATAAGAAATTAGACAAAACAATTATGAGAAACATATCGCATAAGAGTTATTCATATACTTAGCATAAAAAGAATAGTTATCACCGTACAGAAGTGCAATAATGACGATTGAACATGTAGACTTTCATATATCAATAACTGAAAATAATTTATCACTTGGCACATAAGTAAAAAGTATTAGGAGATAAAAATACCATTGGTAATAGGTTCTACTCATGAGCTTCAGCAATATAGATTTATCTTCAAATACCTCAACATCCACTAAGAGTACAAAAGTGCATTTCAGTAGCAGACATCAAACTCATATAAAAATAAATCTCGTTCCATTCATTTTATCAAAACCTCCTCAGTGGGGGTAAAACTACACGTTCTGAAGAATTGTTTTTGATAAAACTCTGAAGCCCTTTCCAATGCAATGAGAGGGCTTAAAATACTACTATGCGAAATCTAAAAATAAATATTACAAAAATAGATGAGGAAGTTTAAACGACCTACCACATTTTAAGCAAAAATGAACTAAAAATAAAACTAAACTGTATCTATGATAAATTATGCATATGTTCTTTTAAGTTGCAAATATCCAGCATTGGCTTCAAGAGAGTTGGTTGGCCGACCTCAGCTTTTAATTGTCCTACAAATACGGAATTGGCGAGCGCTGGCACTATCTTCTCGGTGGAGGTTATGAGACATTTTAGGGTCATCCATGGCTATGTAGCTTTACTAGGTACTGATAGTATGTGTCCCAGTTTAACCTGTTTACCTGTTTAATTGACTCAGCCTTTTCCTCTGATGTTTGTTTCCACTTTGTTTGAAGCTTATGTGCCTTTGGGAGAAATCCTGGAATGGTATCCGATATCAAATTTTCCTTGTGCAGATTTTCATTGATGCACTCAATGATGTTGTTTGCTGCTATCGCTGCTTCCTCCATCGCCTGCTCTGCTTCTTTAAGCCGAGAATCCCATTTTGCAAATAAAATTTCTTTATGAGATTCATCAATTCTGGGCAATTCCACTCTTTTTCCTTTCTCTGATCTCTGCCAGATCAAAAAGTTAGAAACCTTCTTAAACATTGAATCATAATCATGTCATAAATCTATGACTTGATTTGTAATGTTATTGCTCTTTTCGCAATGGAAATTCCATTTCGAGATCTTTTGGTAGAGTGTTTCTTCCTATTGCAAGAATTGGGCATTAAGAGTGAGTGCTTCTGTGATAAATTATTCAACCTTAGGATCATCCTTATGCAATCCTATCATGGTCTGTAACTCTTCTTATTTATTGGCCAGAATACTTTGATAATCCAATTGCATTTGCTGGGAATTCTTCTGGAGTTTTTCCAATTGTATCTCTACTTCCTCACTGATGCTGGCCTGCTGTAGTTGTTGTTCCAAAAACAAAATCTTATCCTCCTTTTCTTTTAATAGCATTTGAACTTCAATTGCTTTATCAATTGTTGCAGAAGCATATGCCCCTGCGATCTGAGAGAGCCTAGTTAGGTTTTCCGATGGGTCTGTAGTTGGGTCTTTCCATAGAACATCCAGAGGTTCAACCTCTAGAGAGAGCACAACATCTATTTTGCTTTTCTTCCTTTCCCTCCTGATGACAACCTTATGTTGCGGGCTATAAAATACATCCAGAGGAGGAATCTCCTCTATTTTTAGTATGATTTCGAATGATGGAGCAACAAGAATATGCTCTGTCTCTTGAGTATTGGTAGCCCCTTCCACCACCATTTTTGTGGTTGTCTCTCCTAGGTTTGTCAATGGCTCTGTGCTCTATTCCTCAGTGTTGATTAACTCATTAAAACTTTCCCATTCCTTTTCTAGATCCACTACAAGTGGATTTGTTGGCTTTCAAAGGGAACTGGGAGTTTTAGTTTATTCTGGGGACAAAACCTGCTGATTAGGATCCTTTGTAGATTGAATTGTATCTTTAACTGACCCTTCACTTTTGTTGTTTTCACTTTTGGACTGATCATCAGACTTTTCATCCAACTCTTTTTTGGAATTGGATTTAGACTTCTCTTCTTCTGAACTTCCATTTATGCTAATACTGGGAGTGGGCTCCTATATTGATTCAATATCCAATTTGTCCAATGGGACCTTTTTTAACCTCTATTCTCTGTAATTGTTAAACTTTTGAAGTTTTTCTTGATCAAAATGATTTTGTACCATATGTAAGACCTCTCTGAAAGTGTGCTTCTGCAGAAAGACATCGTTAAAGGAATCTTCTTCATTGGTAAACACTTTTATTTTAACCGCTATGTAAAATTCTTTACAACACCAAAGGGATCATACTGCCTCCCCAGGAACTTTGGTAGCTATAAACATAGCATATTATCCACCTCTTTAAAAGCATGACTTAAATCAAATAATGAAAAATCCTCGTAGACTACAGGGAATTGATGCCAAATGTCCTTCTTAGAATCCTTGAGTACTTTGCTCATTCCCCCAACACCACAGGTCTAGTAGGCTATTTCTCTGGCCATTAGTTTGTCGGGGACATATAAAGGGAGCACATGGGGGGAAGTAATGCTACCAAATACCCTGATGTATGTGAATAATTCCTCCCCGAACCACCTTCTCACAGGGAGAATGTCAACTTCAGCTTCTGGGGAGAATCTTGGGGCATCTTTGTTGTAAGGCATTCTATGAATAGGAAGCATCACTCCATGACAAATCTTGTAGAAATGTGGGATGAAATTGGATTCCCACAGTTCTTTGTGATAAAACTGAATAGGAAGAGGTTTTGTACTATCCATTTCCACCCCATGATAGGAAAATCAGTGACAAAACAAATGGCATCTATGACATAGGCACTTAAAAAGAATGGAGGGTATATCATTTGTGAAAAACTTCTTTTAGTTCGATATCCTAAAATAGCAGAGGCTAAATTATCTGATAAAATCTAGGCCCAATCCATTATGGTGGCATTGGTGGCTGCATCCAGTAAAGGCAACCATTCTAACGAAAACTTGTTTTTATCTGACTTCCCAAATAGTCTACATAACATTCAGTGGCAAAACAATAAGGAGAACATAGAGAGCTAGTGGTGTACATACCATTTTTATCCTTCCTTAGTTGTTCCTCATTGGTAGACCAAATTTTTGTGCACTCTGCCAAATCTTTGTTCTCTTTGGCGAATTTTTCTACAAATTGCTTGTTGTAGGAAGCCTGAGGTTCTAGAAAGTGATACATGCGTCTCAAATTGCTTGGGGTAAGTGACCCCAGGACTAGTTGACTGGCCGCCTTGAATTCTTTGTTAGATATATCTGCATGATCTATGACCCATTTAACCATATCAGTGTAGGGGAGTATCTTTGGCCTTGCCACAATACGGTGTAAAAACGAGCATGCAAGCTCAGTTAGGGATGCTTCAGAAGAGCCGCATCCATCTGTTGTAACTATAACCTTCATAATCCTCAGGTTTTCTTCTTCTAACAATTTATACATGGCTTCCCAAGTAGATATCCCTGCTTGTCCAGTACAAGTGGTGTCTCTAAATAACCGAGTCATTTCTGACTTTTCAAATGCAGGAGCCTTGCCTTTCTTTCCCATTACACTCTGTGTGCTGCTCTACGTACTACTCCTGAAAATTGCAAGCAGATAACAAAGATACAATAAGGATGATAGTGAATAATGAACAAAAATAAGGTGACGGGAAAGCTTTTAATTCTTTAAATCATATCAAAGATATCACCTTGCGTGAGATGGTCCTTTTACCCTGATCCGAATCATTTTTAATAAATAACCACTAATGGACCGTTAAGATAAAATTTAATGCTCATAACTTTTGCAGTGAATGATGAAAAGTACTATCATAGAACTCTGAGCCCTTATATCTGCGATAAAGCGATTTTGCAATTTGCTTCGCAATATCACAGATCGCGATATCTAAAAACATATTATCATTAAAAACCATTGTTTCGTCGGGTAGATGCAATATGCGATTTGCGAGAAGCTTATCACATTTCACAATATTTGGGCGTTTTATATTAAGTGGTGTTGCGGAATTTGAAATCTGCGATATGTGATGAGGTTGTAAGACTTAAGATCTCGCAGATCTCACATTCTCGTAGATCACGTTTTCAAGGAGTTCTTTGTGTAAGAGATGCCCGCCATGACCTTTTTGCGATGTGATACTATTGTTTGAAAAGTGGGTTTTGTGAAAGGTTTACCTAATATTTAAGACTTTCTGCTTTCAAAGTTTTTCTTGGGCTTTACAGCCATATAGCGCTTAGGTATGGAAAAGGTAAATTTACACGTTTTAGCAAGTTTCACTTTGATAT
The DNA here is from genome assembly GCA_000404065.3 of Pinus taeda. NCBI lineage: Eukaryota > Viridiplantae > Streptophyta > Pinopsida > Pinales > Pinaceae > Pinus > Pinus taeda. The sequence goes on along the minus strand of APFE030081733.1, from coordinate 145,783 downwards.
CTTGTTTTATTTTAAACAAAAAACATTATTAAGTGCTAAGTTTTGATTTTTGGAAGGGTCCCCATTTATTAATTTTATTGCTAACCCTAATAAAAAGGGGGTTGTTGATGGTCACAACAGGGAGCAAGAAAAGTTTGTAGTGGTGTATTTGGATGATATCACAGTCTTCTCTAAGACTGATGAAGAACCCATCCTTCACTTGAAGCTCACCTTCGAGAGATGCAGGAGGTATGGACTATCTTTGAACCCCAAGAAATCTTAGTTTGCCCTAAGTGAGGGGAAGCTGCTAGAGTAGTGCAAGAAGGAGTGAAAATTGATCCTAATTGAGTTGAAGCTATCAGTCACATTCCTCTACCTCGAAATAAGAAAGAGGTCCAATCCTTTTTGGGGAAAATCAATTTCTTGAGGAGGTTCATACCCAACTATGGAGAAATAGTGAAGGGTATTACAAATATGATAAAAAAGGAAAATGAAGTCAAGTGGAGCCCTACCCCCCAAGATGCTTTTACTAGAATTAAAGAAGCTTTGGCCGAAGCACTGGTACTAGTCAACCCTGACTACTCAATGCCTTTCTATATATTTTCATTTTCTTCTCCGCATACTATTGCCACAGTTCTGCTACAGAAGAATAAACATGGTTATGAACAACCCATCGCCTTCTTCAACCAAGTCTTGAGGGATTTTCAGCTGAAATATAACATCTTGGAGAAACAAGCTTGTGCACTAATCAAAGCTTTGAAGGCATTTCGAGTGTATGTGCTACAATAAGAAATCATAACATTCGTCCCAACTACAGTGGTCAAGGACATCCTTGCGCAAGGAGACATTGAAGGAAAAAGGGGTAGGTGGATAGCAAAGATACAGGAATATGAGTTAGACATAAAGCCCACTAAGCCCATAAAAGGCCAAGGGTTGGACAAGGTTTTATCAGAATCTAACTTTAGGGATAAACCTAATAATAGAGGAAGGAAATACATAGGTTCAACAAAACGAGATTAAAACATCAAAGAAAAATATCTATGCTAAATATGATGGATCACCTTGGTATAAGAATATCATCCATTATCTCTTATTCCTGAGGTGCCCAATAGGGATAGATAAATCCAAATACATGACTCTGAGACTACAAGCTCAAAAGTATATCATATCCAATGGTCAACTCTACTAGAAGTACCCAGTGGGATTTTTTCTGTTATGTTTGGTAGAAGGTGAAACTCATAAAGTGATTGAGGAATTTCATGGAGGCATTTGTGGAGGTCATTTCAGCTGGAAGACCACAACTCACAAAATCCTCAAGGCGGGATTCTACTAGCCTACATTGTTCATAAATGTTCATTCCCAGGTCATGTCATGTTAGAAGTGCCAAGTGTTTACTGAGAGACAAAAAATTTCTCCTCTCCCCCTGATTCCAGTGCAGGTGGAACAACCCTTCAGACAGTGGGGACTAGACTTCATAGCAGAAATAAACCCACCTTCCAGTGGCCAACATAAGAGGATATTAATGGCCACAAATTATTTCACCAAGTGGGTAGAGGCCATCACAGCCAGAAATGCCACAGACTCAGTGGTAATCAAGTTTATGGAGGAGAACATATTATCTTGCTTTGGTTGTCCTATAAAAATTATCACTGACAATGCTCAAGTCTTTAAATTTGCAAAATTCACCAGCTTCTACCTGAAATTCAATATCATCATCAAACACTCCACTACCTACTATCCTCAAGTTGATGGCTTAGATGAGTCATCAAACAAAAATGTGGTGAGATTTATAAAGAATACCATCGCCGAGAATCAGAGGTGTTAGTTCCAGTCTTCACAGCCTGTCACCAAGGATCAACATGAGCTCTTACTATGTCTGGTTTTGTTAGATTTTTTGCACATGATGTTCAGAAAAAAACATGTCACAAGTGTTTCCATTAGAAGAAGCTTAGAAAAAGCTTTGAATGGTATATCACACTCCCATAACCAGTTCCTGGATTAGAAGAAATGAATGAGTGATTCTTGGTTATGCATGTTTTGAGGTTAGTTGCTACACACAATGACAAGTTTAGTACAAAATCAGTTTCTGAAATAATGGTAGGGAATTTTTCAAAAGTGAAAGAGTTTTTTTCTCATCACATACTGAATAACAAAAACCTCCTTCAGTTTATGCACATGTGCTACTATGTGGGAGATATACAGTGATATTTGGAGCCTACATTAAAACAAAGCAAATTTTTCATATTTTTTACTGTTTTAGTAATTTTAGTGCGGGGCCATTTTACAACATATGGAAAGTAATTTTGCAAAACCCAAGGAGGTTTTTGTTAGGAACGAGCCATATAACAAAAACCTCTTTCAGTTTATTCACAGGTGTCATGGATTGGGATATGTGACTAGATCTTTACATCTCATTTTCAAAGATTTAAATTGTTAATGATTTTCTGTTTTGGAGATGATTTTGTGGAACATGTTAGAGCCTAGATTTACCTCAAGATGGAAAGGTAAGCTTCTAGGTCCACATCAAACCATGCTCAATCTCGTAGCTAGCCCTACCAGGTTAGGAGAGGGCTCTCTCCAGGTCAATCTCAGTGAATTATGATCACTTAGGGCTTCACATGACTGATTTGATTACTGATCTTAGGCTAGGTATAGATGTAAAGGAGTTTGATTGGATTTGTTTTGGGTCAAAAAAACAAGAGAAAGGATGATTTGGACTATGGAATTAATGCCAATTTTTGTCGGCAAACCTGGGGCAAATTAAGTGCCATGTTAAGCCAAGTGAAGATTGTAAATGTGTGAAGTATAGGAGAGAAAGCCCACTGCCCTGCAGGCATCAGACAAAGGATAAATCTGCAACAACAACTTTAGATGAAAGAGAATCACGAGGTTGCTCAACAGAGCATCTAGCCAAGGATGAACTCTGCTAAGACAACCATTACAACTAACAACAAAATCATCATGAAAGGAGCATCATTATGGATGAATTCCTAACATATCACTTAGATAATGCTGTAACAAGGCAGAAAAAACATAATGTGTAAATGAATTACAGGAAAAACATAGTAAACATCAGCACCGTGATGAATCCCAGATCCAAAGGGCAAAAACTACTTTATTATGATATTCAGTAAAACTTTACACAGTCAAAATGCTTCTTTTCTGCCAAAATCCAACCCCTACACTATGAATTCATAACATATATACATTTTTTCATCCTTATACTAAGGGAATTGAGCTCAACCATTTTCTTCAAAATAGAATTAGTTACATAAAACTTGGGCCAAATTTTTGAAAATAGCTGTTGACGATGAACTCGTATCTCCTAAACCATAGCACCGGTTACAAAACTGAACTTGGTTTTTGTAGATAATGTCATGATGGAGAAAAAACTCTATCAAATTTGGGAAATTCATTTCCATTTGCGCGCAATATGTTCCACAAAATCATCTCTAAAACAGAAAATCATTAAAAATTTAAATCTGTGAAAATGAGATGCAAAGATCTAGTCACGTATCCCAATCCATGACACCTGTGAATAAAATTAAAGAGGGTTTTGTTATATGTCTCGTTATTAACAAACACCTCATTTGGTTTTGTAAAATTACTTTCCATCTGTTGTAAAATGGCTCTGCACTAAAATGACTAAAACAGTAAAACATATGAAACATTTGCTTTATTTTAATGTAGGCTCCAAATATCACTGTATATCTCCCACATAGTAGCACCTGTGCATAACATGAAGGAGGTTTTTGTTATTTAGTATGTGATGAACAAAAACCTCGTTCACTTTTGAAAAATTCCCTACCATTATTTCAGAAACTAATTTTGTACTAAACTTGTCATTGTGTGCAACAACTGACCTCAAAACATGCATAACCAAGAAACACTCATTCATTTCTTCTAATCTAGGAACCAGTTATGGGAGTGTGATATACCATTGGAAATATTTTTCCAAGCTTCTTCTGATGGACACACTTGTGACATGTTTTGTGTTGAAAATCATGTGCAAAACATCTAACAAAACCAGACATAGTAAGAGCTCATGTTGATCCCCGGTGACAGGCTGTGAAGACTAAAACTAACAGAACAGATTGCACACAAATGGAAACAAATTTCCAAAATTTGAGAGATATTTTTCTCCATCATGACCTTATCTACAAAAACCTCTTTCAGTTTTGTAATAGGTGCTATGGTTTAGGAGATACGAGTTCATCTTCAACACCTATTTTCAGAAATTTAGCCCAAGTTTTATGTAACTGATTCTATTTTGAAGAAAATGGTTGAGCTCAATTCCCTTAGTATAAGGATCAGAAAATGTATATATTTTATGAATTTCATAGCGTAGGGGTTGGATTTTGGCAGCAAAGAAGCATTTGGACTGTGTAAAGTTTTACTGAATATCATAATAAAGCAGTTTTTGCCCTTTGGATCTGGGATTCATCACGGTGCTGATGTTTAGTATATTTTTCCTGTAATTCATTTACACATTATGTTTTTTCTACCTTGTTACAGCATTATCTAAGTGATATGTTAGTAATTCATCCATAATGATGCTCCTTTCATGATGATTTTGTTGTTAGTTGTAATCATTGTCTTAGCATAATTCATCCTTGGCTAGATGCTCTGTTGAGAAACCTCGTGATTCTCTTTCATCTGAAGTTGTTGTTGTAGATTGATCCTTTGTCTGATGCCTGCAGGGAAATGGGCCTTCTCTCCTATACTTCTCACATTTACAATCTTCACTTGGCTGAACATGGCACTTAATTTGCCCCAGGTTTGCCGGCAAAAATTGGCATCAATTCCATAGTCCAAATCATCCTTTCTCTTGTTGTTTTGACCCAAAACAAATCCAATCAAACTCCTTTACATCTATACCTAGCCTACGATCAATAATCAAATCAGTCATCTCAAGCCCTAAGTGATCATAATTCGCTAAGATTGACTCGGAGAGAGCCCTCTCCTGGCCTGGTAGGGCTAGCTACGAGGCTGAGCATGGTTTGATGTGGACCTAGAAGCTTACCTTTCCAGCCTGAGCTAAATCTAGGCTCTAACATAGTGGCGACTCCACTGGGGATTTGATTTGATTATTTGTTAGTAGTTTTTGTTTTGAAACTACAAACAGAGTGTGAAGATTAGCCAGGTAGCCTTCGAAACTCTTTTGCTTTGCATTAGCACAAGTAGATAAAAGCTACTTCAGTCAATCTCCAGTCTAGTCTCATTAACAGAAGATCTAACCTGCAAACACCTCAGTGTATGTGATGATTCTAAGCTGTGGATGACAAGCTTAGGAATTGATAAGCTGAGAAAGTTGTTTATGTCCATTTGATCTTTTGAAAAAGCACACTGGCTTCAAGGAGATATACCAGAGCTAATCCAGAGCCAAATCCTCCTCCTATCTACGAAAATCCCAATTTGATTCCAAGGCTTCTTCGTCTAGAGAGTTCTAAGACTCCCGTGTTCAAATCCCATTCATGCCTACAATTTTTAAATATCTTGAAGAACTTGATTTTTATGCACAGTTTGAGTTATCATTGTTTGAAACCAAATCCGAAAGTGTTGTTAGTTCCACAGTCCCGAATCCGGACTTTGTTGCAGCTCTTGAAATTGAAAAATCCAACAAGTACATTGAGAATTTTATTTTAAGATAGCTCCAGGCTGAAATTGAGGCTTCAAATATCGTTGATTTCCTAGAAGTTGCATCAGCCACCCTTGGATCTTCCGTCACGGAATTCAACTCAGAGTCCCATCGAACCACCTTTCATTCCCACTATACCTGTGCAGGCGATTGTCACATATCAAAAGTCTGCAGTAAATTCGCCTCCATATACTCCTTCTACATCCAAAATCGCTTCTCCTCCACATACCCCACCTCATACACCTCACACATCAGCTGCACCTACTCCCCCAACATCTCCAAGACTGATTGCAAATCCACCAAGAGCGATGGATGCTCGTTTTGCTCCTCTCGCGCTGTCTCAAGTTTTGGATGACATGCCTGCAGATTATCAAAGTAAGATTCCATTGTTCGATGGCACTCCTCAAAATGGTCTGGCTCAACAGCGTGTGGATATAATGTTGGATTTCTTCGAGCGGTATGAAATTGATGAAGAAATGTAACAATGAGACTCTTTGTGCAAACTTTCGACGGTGAGGTAAGAAAATGGTTCAAAGCTTTGTCAGCTAGAATTATTCCCACATTGAATGAGCTTCAAAGACAATTTTTGGATCGCTATGAGGTTAAGAAAGATCCTCTTCAAATCACTTCTGAATATACCAAGATCAAGCGGAATGTCGGTGATTCCGTGCAAGAATATTGTATTAGATTCAATGCAGTTTATAATTCAATTCTTGATGATTTAAGGCCATGTAGAAAGTGAACTTTGCTTAAGTTCCCGAATAGTTTTGATCCTGACATGGCATATCAATTGCGAGAGAGAGATCCGACTACCTTAGAAGAGATGCAGAAAATTGTTGTTACTGGTGAGGCAAATTTGAATGACAAGAGAGCTAGATTGAAAGCCAAGAAGAAAGTTTCAATAAAGGAAGAAGCTTCTACATCAGACCAAGTACTCTGCAAGGCAGAAAAGATGATTGAAAGATTAACACTTGATAAGCCTGAACCGTAGATTCAGAATCCCAATTCCGTGGCTAGCAACAGCCGCAATTCAGGATCAAACAACGTGAGCAACGAGCACAAGAACCGGCACCACAACAACATCAAGTAAAGACACCTCTTCTGCAGAATTTTGTTGGTCTCGAATCTGATGATGAAGACAATATAATAGGAAAAGAAAATCACTTCTTTACTCCTGATGATATGCCCACCTTTATCACTGAAGATGCTGAGTATGCAGAAAATTCAGCTGTACAGAAGGATGAGGATTTTATCTTGGCGAATGACACAGCTCTTGAAGAAGAGTCAGATGATTATCAGAGAGGGTATATGAATGCTTTGTCCACCCAGCAACGTCAGTATTCACTTAGAAACAGAAATGTCCCCGTCAATCCAATCCAGAAGAGAAAGGAAGTTCCAACATCTAAGAATGAGTGACCTCTTGTACCAAAGAAAGGAAAAGAAATTGTTGATCCTACTACTAGCAAGTCTCCACCAGCAAATGAAAGAGTAAATCAGCCAATTGTACCAAAGGATAAAGCTGAAAGAAAAGATGCTCCAGCCAAAGAGGTAGAAAAGATCTCAACTTTTAGCTTAGAAAATGAAAATTTTAAATTGAAGGTTTCCATTCCCTTGACTGAATTAATGAGGAACATTGATTATAGAGGTCAAGTCTCTAGAGTTTTGAATTTTGACCGAATGTTTGATATGGTGAGTGTGGAAGATGATTAACCCGAAATCATGTTTGGACCAACATTGAATGGTGAGTCTCCAGATAGTGATGTACCACCTTTTTATATCAGTTTAAGATTGCATGAGTTTGTGTTGCATAATGCCATGTTTGATTCCGACGCTTCTCACAATCTTATGCCGAAGGCTATCATGGAGAAGTTGGGTCTGGAAATCACTAGGAAATACCATGATCTATTTTCATTTGATTCCAGCAGAGTGAGATGTATTGGACTCATCAAAGACTTGGTTGTAAGTCTAGATCAAATCCCAACAAAGAATGTTTTGATGGATATTGTTGTAGCGGACATTCCTCCCAGGTTTGGTATGCTTCTTTCCAGGTTTTGGGGAGCGAAATTGAAAGGGACATTACAACTATATTTCTCCTATGCAATGATTCCTGTGTTTGGCCAAATGAGAAAATTGTACAGGGAACAAAAAATGAAATACATAATCACAAGCAAGGAGAAACCGATCAATCATCTGATTAATTATGTACATACAGATCTAGAGTCTTTTGTTTTGTATTCAAATAGTTTCAATGATATAGATAGTCAGTTAGTAGAAGCAGAAAGTATTCTAGAAATTACAAAGAATTTCATAGAAGTTTTAAGGAAAGCAGGACAAGAACAACAAACCACCATTGAGCAATCAACTGAAGATAATAGACAGCAAGCAGGAAAAACAGAGCCAGCATAATTTCAGCACTTAGAAGAAGATGAAGAGGGCATGTGGACCATGGATTTTGATGGTGCAGTGGGAAATGATGGTGCTGGGATTGGTATTTGGGTACGCAATCCTTTCTCCGCTCCAAACAAAGTACCTAGCAATGTGTGGGTATGTTCTTACAAACTAGCTTTTGATTGTTCGAACAATGAGGTTGAGTATGAAGCTTTCATTGCTGGCCTAAAAATTCTAAGAAAGTTGAATACTAAGAGGATTGCAGTATATGGCGACTCCGAATTGGTGATTAAGCAAGTTAAAGGCGAATATCAGGCAAAACATCCTCGGATGCAAGCTTACCGAAATGCAATCCTAGATATCCTGAAATTATTTTCGAATTATACCTTGACGTGTGTGCCTCGTATTCAAAATGGCATCACTGATGCACTCGCTAAGGCAGCAAGTAGTTTGAAGATTCCAATGAACTCCAGTAATAAATTCGAAATCCATGTCAAGCATCGTCCGACTGTCCCATAAAATCAGAGATATTGGCAAGTTTTCCAAGACGATGAGGAGATTGATGATTTTCTACAAAACAAAGGTAAGTTCAAAGACACTTCAATTGATGTAGAACACGATGATGGTGAAGATGATGTACAGATCAATCAAATAGAAGTGTTGCAGCTAAAGGATAACATTATTCCTAAAGGCTTGATACCTTTAGAAGAACTCTTTGATCAAGATGATGTGGCCCGTAAGCCAACATTGCAGCCAACAGAAAAGGGTGTTGAAGAGGTCAATATCGAAACAACTGCAAATCCAAAAATGGTAAAACTGTCCAAAGCATTGCCACACAAGGTAAAAGCCAAATATATTAGTTTTTTGTCATCTTTTCCTGATGTGTTTGCTTGGGATTATTTTGACTTGAAAACATATGATACCAATATAATTCAGCACACTATTCCCATTAAGCCTCATCAGAAACCTTTCAAACAGAAATTGAGAAGGCTAAATTTGAAACTGTTGCCATCAATTGAGAAGGAGATAAACAGGTTTTACAAATCAGGAATCATTGTTCCCATCAGATTTTCTGACTGGATCTCTAATTTGGTGCCCGTAAGAAAGAAGACAGATGAGATTCGCTTGTGCATTGATTTTAGGAATCTCAACAAAGTTTCATTGAAGGATAATTATCCATTGCCCAAAATGGATCATATACTTCAGCGAGTAGTTGGAGCATCTCAAATGTCACTACTCGATGGTTATTCTGGATATAACCAAATTTTGATCCATGAAGATTACCGGGATAAAACAGCATTCACCACTCCGTGGGGAACTTTTCATTATGCTAAAATGCCTTTCGGTTTGAAGAACGCAGGTGCCACATTTCAATGGGTAGTGGACCTAGCTTTTGCAAATGAGAAGGGTGTCTTTTTGGTTGTGTACCTTGATGATCTGACCATGTTTTCCAAATCAGATGAAGAACACATGTATCATTTGAAAATTGTCTTTCAAAAGTGCAGAAAATATGGTGTATTGCTGAATCCGAAAAAGAGCTTGTTTGCAATGGATGAGGGCAAACTACTTGGGCACATTATCTCAAAAGATCGCATTCGTATTGATCCAACACGTGTAGAAGTGATTCAGCAAATTGATCTTCCCCGGAACAAGAAGGAGATTCAATCTTTTAATGGTAAGATGAATTTTTTACGCCGCTTTGTGCCTAACCTTGCTGAACATCTAAGAGAGATTACAAACATGCTTAAGAAGGACAGCCAAGTGAAGTGGACGAAAGAGGCGGTAAAATCTTTCAATTCAGTCAAATTGGCTCTTTCTTCAGCTCTGGTTCTAATCAGCCCGGACTACACTCAGGATTTTATATTGTTTTCCTTTGCTTCGGAGCATACAATGGCAGTTGTACTAATGCAGAAAAGAGATGAGCACGAAATACCAATTGCTTTTTTCAGCCGAACAATAAGAGATGCGGCCTTGAAATACAACATAATTGAAAAGCAAGCCCTTGCACTTGTAAAAGCATTGAAATATTTTCAGATATATATTCTGCATTCTCATACTTTGGCTTATGTTCCTAATGTTGCTGTTAAGGATGTTTTAGTGCAGACAGATCCAAAAGGAAGACGAGGCAAGTGGATTGCAGCTTTGTTGGAGTATGATGTGGAGATAAAGCCCACCAAGCTTGTTAAAGGACAGGGATTGGCAAAGTTAATGGCTGAATCAAACTTGCACGCCTTAGATATAAATCTGATCGCTGCTATGTCCGATGAGAATGAGGAAGGATCGTTAATTCAGGTATCCAAAATGTTTTTTCTTTCCCCATGGTATTCATATATCATATATGTGTTGCAAAATTTGTCACCACCACCTAGCATGACTAGAAACAAAAGTAGAACTCTCAAATTAAAGGCTGCTAAATTTTGCATTCTAAATTCTGCACTTTATTGGAAAGATCCCAGGGGCATTCTGTTGAATTGTTTGGTGGAAGAAGAAGCAAAGCAGGTCATGGAGGATTTCCACAAAGGATATTGTGGCGGTCACCTTTTTTGGAAAACAACGGCAAACAAAATTTTGAGAGCAGGATACTATTGGTTGACATTGTTTGCTGATGTATATAAAGTTGTCAAGAGCTGTCATAAATGTCATATTTTTGAAGGCAGGTAGAAATTACAGCCTTTGTTGCTGAAGCCGATTGAGGTGAGTGCTCCTTTTCAGTAGTGGGGGTTGGATTTCATTGGTGAAATTCATCCTTCTTCTTCCGGTCAGCATCGATGGATTCTCATGGCAACAGATTATTTCACGAAATGGATCGAAGAAATTCCCACCAGACAAGCTACAAATGCAGTAATTATTTCATTCCTTGAGAATAACATCTTGTCTCGTTTTGGTTGCCCGAATAAGTTAATCACTGATAACGCAATAGCTTTCAAATCAAAGAAGATGATTGAGTTTTGTAACAAGTATAAAATCATTTTGGGACACTCAACTACCTATCATCCGCAAGGCAATGGGTTGGCAGAGTCTTCTAACAAATCTTTAGTTAACATCATTAAAAAGTTGCTGGAAATTAACAAGAAGAGTTGGCATAAGAAGTTGGTCAATGCACTTTGGGCAGATCATGTCAGCCAAAAGAAATCCATTGGTATGTCTCCCTTTGAGCTTGTTTATGGAGTTTATATAGTGTTCCTTACCTCTCTAGCAACTCCGGTAGTCAAACTTCTTCAGGAGGCCAACAGTGAAGAGGATCATATGCAGAGAGGACTAAATCAAATGGTCCATTTGCACCAGACAAGAGAAGAATTTTTCCAAAACACATCAAAGTTGTAGGAAAGGATTAAGAAAATCTATGACAAAAAAGCGAAGGCGGACAAATTCCAATTGGAGGAAGTGGTGCTGAAATAGGATGCAAAGAATGAGGAAAAGTGTAAGCACGGTAAGTTCAAAAATATCTGGAAAGGTCCCTTCAAAATTGCTGCGTAACGTGGTCAGAATGCTTTTCTTTTAAAGGAGATGAACGGGGAAGAATGTCCCGGAGGGCCGGTCAATGGTCGACTGCTCAAGAGGTATCATTTCTGAAGTTGTTTCTACTGTCTACATTGTCACTGTACATACCATTTTATTTCAATTTCATTGCAAGTATGTGCTGTGATCTTTTCTTTATTCTGGGGCCCGAAGTGAAGGCTATATTTATAAAGAAAGGTTTCATATTTGGGTTCAGTTTGTCGAGTCAGGTTTTTAGTCATTTTGGTTTCCTAATTGAGTCAGTTTGAGTTAGTTTGAGTCAAGTTTGAGTCAATAAATGAGTCAAGAGTCTTGTGTTAATTTGTCAAAATAATGGACTCCATAGCCCAATGGAGGAAGGCATCATCTATCTCTCCTAGAGATCTGTATTTCTTGGCACCTCTAAGGAGCTACCATCCCCATTGGAGCCAATGTTAGAGTTGGTCTCGTCAGCCCTCCGTCAGCGATCGAAATTTCTCTTTTGCATTTCATTTTTTAGGTGTCTCGCTTGATTCACTCAGTTGCATTCCGCTAGGGGCATGTCATAATATGATAGAAGGGTCTTATCATTCATTATCCCTCATGCCTTTCCCTATTGGCTCAGGTCTGTTCATCAAAATCAAGTTTTAAAGTCACTTACAGTCTTGTTTTAGTCTTTTGATCAACAAGAGTCATTTCAGTCATAGGTCTAGGGTTTCACAAATTGTGTCTCTACAGTGTCCAATAATGCTAGCAGGCTAGAGGGAGGTTCTATTGCACAAAATTTTATCGTCATATGGATGGATTATGACTTTTTCTTCAAAACTCTGTTTTGAAGAAAATTCGTCGTTTCGTTTTTTAATAAATTGCCATGTAATTCTCAAAAGTTTTTCAGTTGTTGAAATCTCTAGGTGCCAAGACATGCCAATATCCCTGCAAAAATAGCCAAAAGATTCATCATTCAGGTTAGATAATCAAAGAGGAAACAGAAGAACAAGGTTTGTATTAAAGTGAAAAAGTGCCAAAAGCTAAAACATTACAAAGATGGGTTTTTGAGAACCAAAAATCAAAGCCATGTCTTTATAAAGATATTTCTATGTGTATAATGTCATTTTCATCCAAGAAGATAAAGGAAAGCCGAAGTTTAGTGGTGAGAGGGAAATTCTCAAAGCCGAGACTGTGCGTTGAAGGGCCGCGTGGCACATTGGAGGAGGTCGCGGTGCACACAAGCTGCGTGGTGCATTGGGCGCAAATTCTCAGTGTAAAATTCCAATGTCACGGCGCATCCAGGAGGTGCGGCACACTGGGTTTGTGCGCGGTGCACAGAGCCTACAAGCCAATTTTATGCTGCTTCTGTCATCAAAACTCACAAAAAATGCTATTTTATCTGCTCCAAGTAAGTTCAAGTGTGCTTCTATTAAATTTAACTTGTGTTGGGTGTTGTTTGGAGAGAGAATTCAAAGGTTTAAAATTTGAAAATATAAACCCTATGTGTATATCAAAAGTTGCTCCTTTGGGGTTTTAAATTTGGTGTTTTGAGATTATGATGATGGTGCCAACTCTCCTTTCCCACCTGTGATCTTTTCCCATGCCCTAAACGCCCAAACCACTCATATCCTAGCTTCCCATTTTCCCTATTCTATAATCATATCCGTCCCTATCATCATTCTCCCTCTCCTATATCATTTATCACTATATCATTCCCATATCATTCCCCAAATCCCTACATCCCTAAAAGTTACTGTTTGCACATTTCTTCACTTGAAACTCCATCACCCACTTTTCCCGCTGTCCCATATTCCTCACAGTCCCTCATTTCCCTTTGGCACATTTGGTAGTGGAAATAAAACACCTATTTCTCTTTGTCAAACCAATCAAACATACACATTGCAGCACCATGACAAAGACAGATTCTTCATATGAGCAAGACAGTGACTCAACCACTGAGCTTAATGTGCCGAGAAGGCCTCGAAAAGGTGGCTGACATGTCAGAGAAGAGCCCACTTCCTTGACTCAATTGTAGGCCTGGCTGCTTGCAATGACATGCTTTTAGCAACAGTCATGCTTTCAGTATTGTGAGATGATTGCTCAGATCCAGCATCATCTAGAGTTAGTTCGGTTGTTTGTTTTGCATATGCATTATGGTCATGTCACTCTTGTTGGAGTAAACTTTACCTTGACACCAGAAACCATTTCTCAGGCCACCAGGATACCAAACATAGGTGAAGAGTGGAACAAGAGACAACAGCTAGATAGAGCATATTATGAACCTTACATCAGGCCTAGTTATTTGAGGTAGCTCAACAAGGTATTCCCATTCCAGTTTCTGAAGGAATCTTATGCGCCATTGATGAGACTCATTATCATATACTTCAGTTGTGAGGGCCGCTTCTCACGCCTCTATGCATACCATATCAGGTTATTGATGCATTTCACGAGAGTAAGGTTGATGAACATTCCATATTTCATGTGCCAAAACATTGAGAGAATGACCACTCATGTGCAGAAGAATACTCCTAAACAACAGTACAATAGAATTTATCACTATGCGCTCATCAAGATCATTGTTGTACATCAGCTTGGCCTGCAGGGTATCACATGGGAAGACTTCATTTCCCGTGAGTTCTTCACAGCTTCAGTAGCTCATCAGGAGGTTGTCCATGATGTGGGTGAACCTTCACAGTAGCATGGAGGTTGGGAGGCAGAGACTACTAGTGTGCCGACATATGTCACCTATCAGAGAGGCATGATGGGATTGTTTCCAGGAGCTCGATGGGTACTATCTCCACCTAGGGTGGAAGGGGTCTCGTTGTCGCCATCAGTACAGGCATAGGTACATGATAGAGGCAAGAGGCCAATGCAGGATGAGGGGCCTTCAGGTGAGCGAGACTTTATTCTTGTTCAGGATGACAATACAGACATGGGCCCGCAAAGTGCACATCTTAGAGAGAAAATCTAGGATCAGTAGACAGAGATCAAAGCCTTGTCCCTCGACTTGGAGAGGGTTAAGTGGAATATGAAATACTTGGAGTAGAGGAACAAACAACTTGAAGATCAGCAAGAAATCATGGAGTTGCAAAACATCCGAGAGAATCGTCAAGCTGCCCAAAGGAGGAGGATTGAGTTCACTTCATTGGAGCAAGAGATTAATGAGGATCGAGAGTCTTGGCTCGAGAGAATCAACATCCACTTGGAGAGACTGCTGGACAAGGCTGATAGGGATAAAGCATTGTTGAGACACATGGTTTTCCATTACAGGGCGCGAAATATGAGTTCCAAGGCACGAATAAGAAATCTAAAGGCAAAACTGAAAAAGGCAACAAAGAGACAAAAGAGGCAAAAGGAGCATGACCGTCTTCAAATATTGGCTGAAGCTTCTTTAGCCCAGAATGAAACTTGATAGAAAAGGTCCAGCCCAAATTTCAAGAAATTTGGAGAAAAGTTTGTCAATTTTGAATTTTTGGGCTTCAAAACAGGTTTTTCCGCCCAACACGTAGCGCCACTTGGCGTGCGCTTATAATTGGGTGGTCTCTACGAGGAAAACTTTATATTTTTGGATTTGTTATGAAAATTTATGCATGCTCATGGATTACCTAAGGATTTCATCAAGTTCTGGGTTTCCTAAGGGTAAAAAACATGCCAAAAATGACCTTTCTGCCACCTTTTGCACCCACGGGAAGCAGTTTTGGGGAATGAAGTTTTGGAGGGGACACTGACATCCAAAACTAGAAATGTCACTTGGGTTGGAAAGTAGACAGGTAGTGATTTCCAACGAGCTATCTTGGGCCCAATTTGGACTTCGGTAAGTGCCTCAAAATCAGCCCCAAATTTGTGCTAAGCATAGAGATTTTGGTCGCGACGCATAGAGGATTTTTGCCTATTTTTCACTGTACAACTCAGAAATTCGCCCAGTTTTAACTAGTTTTGCTTTTTGATGTAATTATTGATCTATATTGATGTAACTTGATGAATATGATGTAATTTTGGCACATATTTACTTGTTTTAGAGGATTCATTCACTAAAAAGTGAAAATTTAATGAATGAATCAATTTCCTACCTTATAGAGGCAAGTTGTTGGATTGCCTAGATTTCAGTGCTTTGTTTAGAATTGGTTGAAATAGCTCCTAGAATGATGAGCTCGATGCGTAGAGGCAAGGGAATGGGTTGGGCTAGTCTATATCATGTATTTTCTGAGTCATTTTCAGGGTTGGACACTTGGGATTGCTTGGCACATCATTGTACATTCTATCTCTGCATTTTTGGCTAAGGAAAGACCAAGGTTTTTCAGCACTTGCTGGGATCCATGTGGCTCTGTGTTTTGATGGTGTTTTTCTCTATGTAATTGTAAGTTCACTAATGTTTATGTGTATAATTTTCCTTTCTCTTTGCTTCTGAAATTAAACAAATGAGTGATTAAGGTAGAATTCACTGGACTGTTGTGCTCCTCCTTGAAATTTGGTTTAATTTTCAATGTTTTCATCGGTTTGAGGAGGAATATTGAGAATCTCTTTCCCTCCTTGGCTCCTCACCGGTCTGATCCATCCATTTATTCATTCTAAAGCATCAAAACAATTTCCTTCCTTGCCCCAATCAAAACTCTGCAAAAATTGTGCCTCATCCCCAGACCCAAATTTGCCTCTCCCATTTTCCAACTCAAAGCCCCCAAAAACTCAAATTCAATCCTTGTACTACATACCTAGCCTAAGATTAGTTATAAAATCAGTCATCTCCAGCCTTATGGATTATCTTTTCTGAGATTGACTCGGAGAGATCCCTCTCCTATCCTCGTAGGGCTAGCTACGAGGCTGAGCGTGGTTTGATGTGGACCTAGAAGCTTATCTAGGCTCTAAAAAGAGGAATTAGGATACCCAATTGAAGTTTTCCCTATGGGCTAACCGAGTGACTCCTAAACAATCCACTAGAAAATCTCCTTTCGAGCTAGTGTATGGAAAGGTTGTAATCTTCCTAATCCATTTGGCAATGCCAGTGGAAAATTTACTGCAGGAAGCTCAGGAAGAGACAAGTTCTTTGACATGAAGGATAAACCATTTGGTCAAAATTCATGAAAACAGAGAACAGGCGGGGGCTAAATTGGCAAATTACCAACAGAAGATGAAATCCCTGTTTGACAAGAAGGCTGAGGATCAACCTCTTCAACCAAGATATTTAGTTCTCTGATGGGACACACCACGGGAAGAAAAATGAAAACATGGAAAGTTCGATCCACTTTGGTTTTTCCCTTTTAAAATTTCAGAAGAGAAAGGAAATAGTATTTACCTATTCAAAAATCTGGACGATGAATCATTGGAACTACCAGTAAATGGTCAATTCCTCAAAGTATATTTTCAGAATT
Organism: Pinus taeda; assembly: GCA_000404065.3. Classification (NCBI taxonomy): domain Eukaryota; kingdom Viridiplantae; phylum Streptophyta; class Pinopsida; order Pinales; family Pinaceae; genus Pinus; species Pinus taeda. Next base: position 128,947 of record APFE030081733.1, on the reverse strand, counting down.
AAAGGTACATGTCTTGCACCCATTGTAAATATTGGTGTGTGCATTACAATTATTATATGAAATTTCCAGTTTCTATTGAAAATTCCACTTTCACAAAATTATCATTTGTTTAGAAAAGACTCCATGCCCAAAAGAGAAGTTCATAGTCTGTAGGTTCTTGATGCATTGCAATCCAATGCCCTGTTCCCAGGTGGAGCCAATTTTGTCACCTTCTGAAAAGAGAGTTTTAGTTGTACAAAGAGGGAAAAACAATAGATATGTTTAGAGATAGCCTCCAAGCCATATAACCACTCAAATATAAATCAGACGTCATCCAATGGATAATGCTCAGAACTAGCTTTCCAAAGGTAAATGGAACTCCCCAAATGGACTCCAAAATCAAAAGTTAGAGCAGGTTGAAATTTACCCTTGAAAACCAGAAAGCACAGGAAAATGTTTAAGTTTAATCTTGGATCCATAAATCAGATTTCTCTAAAGCAGAAGCAGGGGAGCGCATCAGAAATAAAAAATCAGCGATTGTTGATATCAACTTATTGCATATCAGAGGTATGGGATCATATCACAAATCAATGGATTAGGTGATGAGGAAATTGATGCTTCATGTAGCCGAGCTCTGATAGGGCATATCGACATATCAACGATTGGGGGTTCATGGAACATGTCATATTGGCACATCACAAGTTAGATGTCTGATATATCGAAGGTCCTATATTGGTGGGGTGAATCGATGGGTCAAGCAGTGTGGCAAATCAGAGTTTCCAGTGATGCTGCATATCGACGATCGCAAATATTTGAGGTTCCAATGACATGGAATGTCGGTGATCGCAATAACACAAGATCGGTGAATCGAAATCAGTGATAAAATAAATGACACCATTCCAAAGTTTCAATTGCAATTAAAAGTGTCAGGATTTAATTCAATAGTACAAATCACCAGGAAAGGGCTAGAAACATCTAACAAAGGAAATCAATGCAAAACCAGGGGTAGGAGGGGCCTTTTCTCTTTCCTCCTGGAAGCCACATGGCAAAATATTATTGGATCTAATAAAGACATGGTGGTGCTGACGTTAGTATGACACGACAATATAAAGGACACATGGCATGCACATATGGCATTTTCAAGGGTCCAAATAGGGCATATCCGGGTGACACGTGTCACCACGCATGAAGTCCCACATGGTAGAGGATGACGTCACATTGAAAATACAAAATCGGCATTTGCAGGTTGAGGCATGTTATTACATCAGGGTTAAAACCCCAATTGCGAGCCACTGAGAAAGGACCTCCGATAAGGGGGCTAGCCAGCGGTCACAGGGAGAGCTAAGAACCAAGAGCTAAGTAGAACAGACGATCCCGCATATCGACGATCGCAAGTGTGAAAGGGAGAAAAACAAAGGTGATTTTATGAAATCGCAGATTATGATATCCCGGGTGTTACAGGTCTACTTGGGCATATCACTCCTGACAATAAAATCAGTACAATTATGGCTCATCAAACCCTACTTCAATTGCTACATGCCCTAGACAAGTCATCAAATTGAATGCTTTCATCTATGAAAGTTTCCTAGCTTAAAACCCTGTTGAAATTCCTCCTTGGGACACTAACGTAGCCTTGGTCAGGGGTAACTACGCTGTATAATAGGTAGGCCAATTCAGACCTGCACTGTAGTGCACTTAGGCCCACTTTGACCTGTGCTGGGAGAGGATGAGTGAAATTGACATAGGATTCTGGGAATATTCCTTGATTCTAGAGCATTCTAGAAGGATGCCCAGCTCTTATCTCATCCTATGAGCTTGACTTTGGATAGGATATGGATCAATTATCCCTCTATCCTCTCATCCCTTTCTCCATGGAAACTAACTCCAATTTTGGAAAACCATTCAATGCCCAATTTATGACAAAACCACCTGCATTTCCCTATAAATTGACCACTTGTAATAGTGATCAGGGGTTGGAATTTGGATATTGTAGTGAAATATTATTGGTTTGAGACTTGAAATCATTGTCAAGTAATGTTATGCTACTGGATCGAGGTGTTATTGGTGTGATGAGGGTTTGTACTAAGCTGGATGAGTGAGACGGGATCGAACCACATTGGGTGCAACTCTTCCTTCTATCAATCAATAACATTGTTTGTTCCTTTTCCCATATTCTTGTTTGTATCTATGATGAATATATGTTCAATTGTTGTCGATTCCATTTGTTTATAGTAGAAAAATCATATGCTTTGATCGTTGTCATCTTCTTTTTATGTTGGAAGGTACCAATTGAGCGAATTCATTTTGAGTGGGAGCGACGGGAGAAATTCAAGGGAGATCAAAGGAAGTGAAATATCACAAGTAGGTTCCTGCATATCATCTATCTATTGTAAGAAAAGGTTAAACCACTTTCCTTATGTTGTTCTAAGTGTAACTACCCACTTAGGGAAGATGCAATTATCTGTAGGTATAAATTCCATATAGCAAATTGGTGACCATACTGGGGAATGACCATAATTCCTGGTAGTTTACCCTTATCATATTACATCCTAGTAGACTTTGCTTGACTTCCTTGATCGCTTTTCAGTCATCTGGAAGTGTTTTTTGGTAAAAAAGTGTGCTTAAATGTCTCCTGATTGGGCTCTTTGGCACCAATGCAGTGTTGGTCTTGACACAATGCGCTACAAAGCAGCCTTAGCTTAGAGACAGTGCTCTGCATTGAACTGTCTCCCACTCAGGGCTGCGTTGATCCCTGTCAAGACCAAAAACCCATCTTTTGCTTGGATTTTTCCAAATTTGCTTCTGATGTTGTTCACTGAAAGATAAATGTTTTCTATGGCTCTGAAATCAATTTGTATTTCTTCTCCTAGCCTAACTTTGACCTTGATTGTTTAGTGTCTCTTAAGAGATTTCTTTATCATTATCAATTCATTGTCAAAGTTAGCTTACATCAATTAGCCTTTTCTAAAAATAATTGTCGTAAATCCTTCATTTCTTTGAAAAAGAAACTGTCGTAAAGTCTTTGTTTCTTGTGAAAAGAAATTATTCATTGTTTTTGCATTTAGTTTCCTTATGTTCATCTAAACATTAAAGGAATGAAAAGAAAAACATGCATAATACATTTGTAAGTTTGTGTGTGCTTGTAGGAATAGTATAGGGAAAGTTGCATTAGCTGTGCTTTATGCTCTTTGTTTAAAGATTCTGATTGCTCTATCCCTTTTAGTTATAGTTTTCATTGTTTAAATCAAATGAAAAGAATGTTTCTCATCATAGTTGCATTCTAGGAGTTTCAAAAACATCACACGGTGAACCTGACAAACAAACTTTTAAACAAGATCAACTAAAATTTATCTCAAATAACCTAATGGAGCATTGTAACTTAACACATAACATTTAGAGGTCTAGGCTAGAGACATGTTCCGGTGCCGTTAAACATATCAGTTGTCGCTAATGGTCTAGGATACATTCTGAGTGTGATACCTCATTCCACGTACATAAGTATATCATATCTCGTCCATGTAATTTCAGGTATATCGGGCGATATTATAGTATGAAAAGTATAAAGGAATGCTCTCACTATGCGGTTTCACATTAGACAATGCTAACACGGATTGGGCCTCATGTACTTTCGGGTATATTTGGGAGGACTACATTAGGTTGTTATCCATCCATAGGTAACCGAGTTGACCACCTTGTATATTGTGATACACCGAAAGCAACATTCGTGGAGATTTCCTGCACGTATGTTAAGTCCTCGGCTTCTCTGAGAAAGTATATTGTAGTTCATAGTTACTTGGTAATCCTTTTGCCTAGATTATCCCTCTTTTGTTTTGTTATGTTATTTTGATTAAAATAAAATTAATTGACCATGGATAACATCCTCCAAGTCACTCCTTAGTTGATCTTAGGTTGAGAAATATGGCAACAACTTCGGAGTCCACCGATCAAGGAATTCCTTTTGATGGGAATCCTAGTCCTTTTCCTCCTTTTGGAAATATTAGTGCTCTTTATGGCTACATTGTCCCTTCGAGGACTTACCATCGGCTTGCCAGTATGGTTTTTCTCAACCTCCTTGGCCCCGCAACTGAATATCCCTACAACTGGAAAGTTGACCCTTTACCTTCTTCATCATTTGTTTATTCCTCCCCTTCATCCTCTTCGCCTGGTGAAAGTATTCACACCAGTAACCAGGTGGATAAGAAGAAGAAGAAGAAGAAGAAGAAGAAATTCAATAGGGGGGCAACCAAGAAACCATTGATTTGAATGCAAATTTCAATGAGAAACCATCTGATAAGCTTCACAAACTTTGATATCCTTGCAAACTTTGTACGGGAGACCATGTTCTTCAAATTTGTTCTGGTATTCCTCAAATCTTAGAAGAATGGTCTTCTCATTCACATCATCTTGTGTCATCAAATTCTAAATATCATGCTGGTGACACACCATCAACTAGTGGTAGTAAATTTCATGGAAAGAAGGGTAAAGTTAAGTTTCCATGTAGGTTATGTGAAGGGAATCACCCCATTCACCTTTGTCACTATATAGATGAAGCCCAAAAAGTGTTGGACAACTATCCTGATTCTCCACAATGACTTCCATCTGGTTACAGGAGACTCTCCCTTAATCCTTCACTAGTTGATGAAATGAGTGAACCAAATCAACCATTGGTCAAACCCACTCTCTCTGACTGTGAATCCGATGAGTCTATACCTAACCAATCACAGGTTGAGGGAATAGTTGACCCGATTTCTCCTTTAGTTAATAATACCTTTCCCGTAGAGAGTGAGTATGATACCACTCAGGTTCTTTTCATTTCTTCATATTCCAATGAGATTGGAGGCAACCCTCATGTTCCATCAAAACAGGAGGAAAATCCTCCCATTCTCGTAACTCAAGGGGGTAATTCTCCCGTTCTTATGGTACCCCCTCCAAGTAGCTTGGTCACTTCCTTTGATGGGAATCGACTGACAGGATGTTGTCTTCCTTCTTATGTGCCTTTCTAGATCATAGTACATGTTTATAATATGATTGTATCTTTCACTATTATAGATGAAGGTGAATCTGTGAGTATCCTTTCCTCCAATACTTGACAGGTGCTCGGTTCACTGCCACTTGTGCCTGTTACCCAGAATTTGTTGGCTTTTAACAGAGGAACCAATCAACCATTAGGGATCCTTCCTCAGTTGCCTATTAATTTGGGAGGATATTTTTTATGTGAATGTGATGGTAGTCTCAGGCCCTATAGATTACAATTTACTTCTTGGGCACGATTATGTTTATGACATGGGAGCTATTGTTTCAACACTCTTTCGAGTGATGTGTTTCCCGCATGAAGGCAGAATTGTCACTGTTGACCAGCTTTTATTTCCCAATGAAAATATGGCTTCCAGTCAACCATCTTCCCTAAATGGTCCTTCTGTTCCAATGGTATCTTCCCCACCACAGGTCAATTATGTGGCAACCCATTCCATGCCTACATCAACTGACAATCAATTCCATGATGTTGTGGATTATGTATTGCGGCCATTGGAACCAGACCTCTCTAATGGATTCCTTGCTACGTATCCCTTCCAGAGAATTATTCTCCCATCTGATGAGAATCTCCTAGAAGTCATGAACTCTTATGGGTTTTTATCAAGGAATCATGAGCATAATTCCTTGTCTTGTGTCAAGCTCGTTAAAAAATGAAACAAGAAATATGAGGATAGTTCTTTCACTCTGTCAACCTCATTAAAAAATGAAATAGGTCTGAGAGCATAGTTCCTTTTCTTATGTCAATCTCGTTAAAAAATGAAATAAGGAATCTAAGCAGAGTTCCTTATCTTGTGTCAAGCTCATTAAAATATGAAACAAGGTCCCCTGGAGCAAAGTTACTATTCGAGTCTTTGATTAGATCTCGTAAAATCCTAGTCAAGTCTTTCACTTGATCTCGTAAATTAACCTTCATTCCATCCACCTGATAGCCACGAGTAGTCTACTTAGGTGAATGTAATGAAGCTTTGGGGCATGCACCTAGAATCGAGTCATCATGTTGGGGGCATGTAAACCAATTCCAAGCATAGTTTTTCGTTTCAAGCTTGTGTAAAAATGAAACTGAATCCATGCATAGTTTTTTGTTTCAAGCTTGTGTAAACATGAAACTGAATCCAAGCATAGTTCCCTATGGTTCGAGCTTGTGTAAAAATGAACCTATCTCCATTTTAACCCTCATGATTGCCATTCTATCAACCTCTTCCGTCGGATGAGCCTTGGTTTTTCTCCTTCCATCGTCACTATTTGCTTGGCCGATCATACACTTTCACTTGGTTGTTTTACCCTTTTTGAGGAACAGTTGCAGTGAGTGGTGTTGTCAACCAACCTCTTCACATAAATCAACATGTTTTGAGAAGTTCCAACATCACCGGAACCAGTTTCTATCTTAGACACCACTCATTCCTCCAAGTACAAGTCACCTTTTAAGCTCTTTTTGACTTGTAAAAAATGAAAATATCACCGAATATTTTCCTTTTTACTTGTTAAAAGAAAATAAAAATAGGGGTTCTGCTTTCAAGCTCTTTTCCGACTCTTTAAACATGAAAATGTTGTCAGGCGCTTGTCCTTTTCAGCTCGTAAACAGATTGGAAATGACATCTACTCAGTATAAGTTTAACCCTTTTCTGCATTGAGATAGATTACTTACGAAAAATGAATTTGTTGATCGAACATGTTCAATAGGTTCTCTCTTGTATTATTTTACGCTTTTTTGGACTTGAGAGATAAATTTACGAAAAATAACTTGTGGATTTTTCTTTTTGTCCCTTTTCAAACTCTATAAACATGAAAAGTATCGAGTTCTCATTTTCGTTAAACTCATTAAAACATCAAATAGCGACAAACTTGGCCATCGTGACAAGACCAAGTTTTACCTTCGCTAGACTCATTAAAACATCACATAGCGATGGATTCACCAGAAGGGTGGAATTATACTACAAGCATATGTTATCCTCCTCAAGCTTGTTAACAAATAAAGAGGTACTAGTTAGCAATGACTGGAGAAAATGGGAAAATGGATAAAACACCTTGGTAGCAAGTCGCTCTTGAACATGACACTTTCACATCATCTCTGTGACTATTTGGGTTGGGTTATCTGCTTGATGGTTATCATACCTATGGTCTATCATACCATCCATCACTTTGTTTTTGGGTCAATGCTAGCAATTCATTCAGCATTGCCTACATGTTCAAGATAATTCACTCATTAAACTTCACCCTTTGCATTACTCATAAACCTTCATTTTCATGACCACCATTCCTGAACATTGTGTCGTCAGTAACATTCTATCTTCAAAATCATTACACTCGTTTCGTGTCATTTATGGGGGATACATCAAGGCCCTCTTGTGACAATTCGCTTCTTGTCGACATCAACACATTATCCAAGAAGTTGACTTAGAAACACCCTTCCAGTACCTTGAGGCTTGCATACATCAATAGTGAGTTTCTTGCTTCCAATGATAGATTGAAATCACAAGCCCTTAACCAAAAGACTTTGTATGGTGTTCGACATCAAAACATCTATTCACACCATGCAGAATGTACTGTAGTACCTTGAGAATCATTATCATTATCGATGATTTCTCTTGCATCTGTTAACAACTTACATCATTAGCTGGTAATCAGATAGTGTCTTCCCATGCTCGGCTTCAGATCACATTTTCACATGGTTAGACTCGTACATGAGCGAATGATTGGACGAGATAGAAGACCCCAGATCTAGTTTCATCTACGGGTTGCAATTTTAGGAGAGTACTAAATCATTTGTATGTTGGCTTTACACAGATGGTCATCCTATCATGGGTCTATATTTGTAGACGACTATCTGATTTATGCACATGTAATGAAAAGTTTATATGCTAAGTATGGGTATGCCTTTCCTTAGCAATTCATGAAAAATTCAAATATATCATGATATTACGTATTGTAATTGATGCAGGTCACCGTCTTCTTCAGATCCCCCTCATCACATCATAAAGAATATCACTCAACATTATCATTTTCGACTTCATGCTTTACGGGGTAGCTGTCACAGGTCTACTTGGGTACATCACTCTCGACAATCATATCAGTACAATTAGGTCTCATCAAACCCTAATTCAGTTGATACATGCCTTAGATAAGTCATCAAATTGAATGCTTTCATCCATGAAAGTTTCCTAGCTTGAAGCCTTGCTGAAATGCCTCCTTGGGACACCAACACAACTTTGGTCAGGGGTAACTATGCTGCAGAGTAGATAGGCCCACTCATACTTGCACTGCAGTGCACTTAGGCCTACTTTGACCTGCGTTGGGCGAGGATGAGTGAAATTGACATAGGATTCTGGGAATATTCCTTGATTCTAGAGCATTCTAGAAGGATGCCCAACTCTTATCTCATCTTATGAGCTATAATTTGGATAGGCTATGGATAAATTAGCCCTCTATCTTCTCATCCCTTTCTACATGGAAACTAACTCCAATTTTGGAAAACCATTCAATGCCCAATTTACGAAAAAACAACTTGCATTTCCCTATAAATTGACCACTCATCATAGTGATGAGGGGTTGGAATTTGGATATTATAGTGAAATAATATTGGTTTGAGACTTGAAATCATTGTCAAGTAATGTTATGTTGCTTGATCGATGTGCTATTGGTGTGATGAGGGTTTGGACTAAGCTGGATGAGTGACATGGGATCGACCACATTGGGTGTAACGCTTCCTTATATGAATCAATAAAGTTGTTTGTTCCTTTTCCCATATTATTGTTTATATCTATTATGAATATGTGTTCAAATGCTATCGATTCCAATTGTTTATAGTAGATAGATCATATGCTTTGATCATTGTCATCTTTTGTTTATGTTGGCAAGTACCGATTGACCGAATTCATTTCGAGTAGGAGCGACGAGAGAAATTCAAAGGAGATCAAAGGAAGCAAAAGATCACAAGTAGGTTCGTTCATCTCATCTATCTATTGTAGGAAAAGGTTAAACCACTTTCCTTATGTTGTTCTAAGTGTAACTACCCACTTAGGGAAGATGTACTTATCTGTAGGTATAAATTCCACATGGAAGAGGATGACGTCACATTGGAGATACAAAATTGGCGTTTGCAGGTTGAGGCATGTTATTACATCTGGGTTAAAACCCCAATTGTGATCTGCCGAGAAAGGACTTCTGATAAGGGGGCTAGCTAGTGGTCATAGGGAGAGAAAAGAACCAAGAGTTAAGTAGAACAAAGGATCCTACATATCAGCAATCACAAGTGTAAAAGGGAGAAAAACAAAGGTGATGTCATGAAATTGCCAATTTTGATATCCCGGGTAGGCCCAATTGGCGTTCAACGGTCACAAGCTATAGAGGGCGCAAACCCTCCCTTATCCTTTTTTCATGTGGGAAAAACCACATTGTGCATCGTAGATCACAACGTTAGGGAGGAGGCACCAAAGGCTAACATCATAAATCACCGATATGTGGTATTCCATGTAACAAAGGAAAAAGACCCCCCATAGGAGAGTCCAAAGGCTCTAGCGCTCAAGGACTAAGCGTCGGGTCATAGCCCCTTGTCACATGAAGCAAGAGGGGCTAAAGTGGAACAGAATGCCCCATCTAGAAAGGAATTTTAATGGGAAATCCTAATGTGATAGCTCCGTGACGAGGTAATGCAGGACTTTAAAGGCATGGTGGGTTGGTAACTAAGGCATTTAAGAGAGGAGATGGAGCATTCAAAAATCAAGATGGGATGACCCTGTAAGGCCCCTTGTGACATGAAACCAGGGTCGACACTAACAAAGTAAATGAAAACATGGAAGCTCGGGAGGAATTGATGATCCATCATGGTGCTCCATGCAGAGGGAAGACGAAGTACCACCTAGGCGACCTCTGCTTTTGTACTCTGGCATTAAATTGATACTTGATTGCTCGCAGTTCTGGAGAATGAATGATTCAAGAAGCAAAGGCATAAGTGACGGGACTCAGCTGGGTGGCAGAGAAGGCTAGACTGAAGGCAAGTAACAACCTGAGCAAAGGCAATCCCAGGGATGGGCATGCAAATATTTTGTTGGCATTTCAATCTAATTTTTGACTTGTTTTTTAATGATGTAATGTGTCGACCATTTAATGAAGCAATTAATATTTTGTAGTCAGTTTTGGGCCATAGATTCATCCAAGGCTGAGACAACTAGTCTATATGATAGCTGAGCCTCTGCTAAATATATTTTGTTTTAATTAATGTTCAATGCTCTCCTCTCCTAATAAATAGTGGGAAGCAACACTTCAAAATGGTTCAGAATCCTAAAGAAAGAACTACATGTTATTTTCAAGACTGTATGATTTTACGATATGCATGTTTTAGAATATTAAGGAAATGGTGGTGATTCCTCTTTCGAGTACTACAATATGTTACCCCTTTGTGAAATTCCATTATGTTCATGTTTCCTCTTTGATTTCATGTAATCGTAGCTGATAGAAATGTTTCATATGTTCTTACAGATTCATTTGTATTGACTCATTAATGCATGTGCCTGTATGGATCTTTGATATCATATCTTTAAAATTGCGCTCCAGGAATCATCGCACCCAATCCTCTTTCATCCATTATGTCTACCTTTAACTCAGATAAGTGTAGAATCCTAGAGGCTTCAATCTCTATACGATGAGCATAGAATTCTTGGCACTGCAAGCTCTATGTGATGAGTTACTCTATGTCCTTATCTTCTCCCATTACTCTTCCAAAGCTTATTAAACTGTAGGTCCTTGAACTACTCGACCTCCACTAGTTTATACATATATTTCTGTGAGTTGTATATGCGAAGAAGTACGAGAAATACATGGCTTATACCTTTAGATGAATGAACCAAACCATGTTGTTCATTATATATATATATATATACAAAAATATATGTGATGTCTCCAGCTTCCTGAGAATCATTTGAGACACACAAAATCTAGATGTTCCAGGCACCTGTCTGCAAGCAACAACATGTATATACAAAAAATTAAAATAAAACAATGGTCAAACATGTATTTTCATAAGAAAGGATTTCATTGATATTAAATGTTTAAAATCACGGGCTAACGTTTTCACAGAGAGTCTTTAGTCAATGGCTAAATTTTTCATAATCTACTAGGTAATCGTCCACATTAATTTTATAGATCTACTATGGAAACTTTATACAAAAAATTATGAATTAAAAGACAATGAGAAAAATACAACCTTAACCACCTACAAAAATATGAATTTTGTTTTGACACTTGCTATATTAATTACAAAGTTCTTTAAAATTTGATGTATATTATAGAATTTCATTATGTATTGTACTTAAGTTTAAAATAATAAGCTAAAATCTATTATTTATTAGGATATTCTAGTGGGTATAATATTACATTGAAAATATCATGCATTATACCTAATCCAATTAATTAATATTATTTACAAAATATTATACCTAATCCAATTAATTAATTAATTAATTAATATTATTCCCAATCCTTTGAACTCCTTTGGAAGTCGAACAATATTCAACTTGAGCAAGTGAAACTCTGATCACTATTATTGCAACCTTCTTGAAGAAAAATTCTAAGAGCTGCACCAATTTGTGAAATTGTGTTTTTTGGGTAAAGCAAGCCTAACCAAAGATAGAATGGAAGAGTTGACAAAACATATATAATAAGAATGGATTTTCCAGCAAGATTTAACCACAAGGCTCCCCAACCTTGTATCTTTTTTTTGAATTTTTGAATAATTTCCTCCCAATCCTCCCTAGAGGATGACCCTAGGGAGATTGAAATTCCGAAGTATTTGATATACTTCTAGTCTATTTGAATTAAAAATTCCAGTGCTAAGGCAATCGCTTGTAAAACCGCGTCTAGGCAGTTCCACCAATAGTGTTGACTTTTCCTTTTATTAACCAAACATCACGAGTGTCTCAGATATGAATCCAATGTTTCTTTGAACCTTTTGGCAATGATTTTGGATGCCCTCCCAGAATAATTGTGTCATTTGAAAACTAGGAGTGGTTAATTTTTTTGACATTCTTGCCTATGCTTATGCCCGACAACGAACCATCCCCCCTAGTTTTCTCAAGATTCCTACTTAAAATTTCAGCTACTATAATGTACAATGGAGAGAGTGGTAAACCTTAGTCAAGACCCCTTGAGGCTTTGAAGAAGGGACTTGGCCTACCATTTATTAAGGGAGAAATACATGGGGATCCAAGGCATGCTTTTATCCATGAAACAAAATGACAACTAAAACCAAGTTTTTCAAGGATGAGGTATAGGAAGGAATGAAACTCATGATCAAAGGCATTTTCCATGTCCATCTTTATAAGGAAACCTATTTCACTGAGTGTTACTAGGAATAGTGTCCACTTAGAGCTACTATTCCCACTAAGACTCGTAGCTATCTTAGAAACAAACAAGTTAAAACTACTTCCACTTTTCTTTATCAAAAATAGACAAGAGGTGAACAAAGGACACCAACCTTTGTCTTGCGCTTGGTTCCTTGCCTGGTTCCTCTCCTTCTCGATAGATCTTTGCCACTCCTTTGTCTACACAACTTCAGAGAGCACCTGTGGAATCAAAGCAGCATAACACTATCGAAGAACAGAGATCTATAGTCATAAACAACACAAGACCAGATATGTATTGACCACACAAATGCATATATAATCAAACATACAAGAATGTGGAGGAAAACATGAATAGCTTTATTAATATCAAGAATAGCAAGAGGATTACAACCAATTTTTCTGACCCAGCATCATCCTCCAGAAAGAAAGCCCTTCTTCACCTCAAGTAAAGCTTAGATCACCCAACACTATGATGTCACACCAGAAAACCAACAACACTTCTCTACGACATACAAGATTCCAGCCTCTGGATCTTTGTGATGAGGGATCCATATATAGATGATTGTAGGGGGGTGAGTCAGCTTCTGGGATTTTTATTAGTGCCCTCTCTTTGATAGTTCTTGATTCCAGTTGGAGATTGATGATCTCTTACTCATCCCTGGGCGAAATCAGAGAGGCAAGTGTCAGAGGGGAAGTTTCTGGAAGATTCTATGATCCTCCACCTCGCAAACTGCCTCTGCCATTTGTCCATTCTCTCCCATCGCACCCCACAGAGGGGACATCTAGTATGTGTCACACCTTTTACACTGGGAAGGTAGTATGCATCGCACCCTATGCACTGGGCATTCTGTATGGTCTAGTTTTGACCAGTTCTGAGCAGTTTTCTGTGGAGAACTTCTAGGAGATGATGTAATCAGCTGACCTTGTTCCTTTAGGTAGTGAAGCAACACTTTTA
>APFE030081733.1:71792-109710 GCA_000404065.3 Pinus taeda | reverse complement strand
ACTTCCTTACAAGATACAAGATTCCAGCCTCTGGATCTCTGTGATGAGGGATCCATATATAGATGATTGTAGGGGGGTGAGTCAGCTTCTGGGATTTTGATTAGTGTCCTCTCTCTGATAGTTCTTGATTCCACTTGGAGATTGATGACCTCTTACTCATCCCTGGGCAAAATTAGAGAGGCAAGTGTCAGAGGGGAAGTTTCTGGAAGATTCTATGATCCTCCACCTCGCAAACTGTCTCTGACATTTGTCCATTCTCACCCATCGCACCCCACAGAGGGGCCATCTAGTATTCATCGCACCTTTTACACTGGGAAGGTAGTATGCATCGCACCCTTTGCACTGGGCATTCTGTATGGTCTAGTTTTGACCAGTTCTGAGCAGGTTTCTGTGGAGAACTTCTGGGAGATGATGTAATTAGCTGACCTCGTTCCTTTAGGTAGTGAAGCAACACTTTTAGGGACTTAGGAGCCCTCAGTTTATGGACATTTATGATTAGGGTTGCAGTGCCCCAAAAAGTCTATAACATTGAGCCCCTAACTTGAATGGATAGTCTTCTAGACTAGTATAAGGCTATCCAAGATGTAACACCCCGCCCCACATTTACCCACTTTAACATGCTTACCAGGGTAAACATAAGACAAGAGTTACTATGCATGACCAAAATTCCAAAATGAAGTTGCAAAAATGGGGTCCACTTGTACATAATTGACTATAAACACCCAAAGAGGCATGATCACATTGCTATCAGCCTAATTTTTCCTGGTGATCATTTTCCCTGAGCTTAGACCACTCCTTAACCTATCTTACTGCTCAGTCGCACAAATACAAGCTTGTATGTACAACCAGAGGTTTCCAGTCGCATGGATAACCCATACCCAATGTGGTTGTAATTGATATTTCCTCATCTAGACATCGCAGAAATGAACTTATTCCTAAATTTTAGGGACAACTTCCAAGTCAACTACCTAGACTTTTCTAGAACTCTATCAACAAAATGTATAAGTCTTCATGATTTTTTCTTAGGCTCTATTGTGACTCATACTTTCCCAACATATATTATTCATTTGTACAAACACTTTGTGACTAAGGTACTTGTAGGTCATGAATGCATAGTTTTTTCATTGTTTTCATTAGTTTCAACATATATTCAATAAGAAGGCTTACTACCATTAAACCATGAAATAGATCAATAACAAGAGCACTTCATATAACAAAAAATAAACCATGCATGTAACATACATTTAAATAGTAATGGAGCCATGGTAAACTAGTCACATAATCAACACAATAAACAACAACTTGTGTTCATTGATATTCATTAAAGAATAGCACACATTAACATGTGCATAGTACCAACCAAGTGAGGGACTTCCACGTTCCACCTAACCATAGATTGGAAAGAACCAATCCTTTCTTCTAGACCAATCACCCCTGTGCCATATTCCAAGCCTAAATTTTGGATTAAATGAGATAAAACAAAACATAACCAAACAAGGAATCTAGAGGAAACTACCTCCACCCTCAAGCCATAGTGATTTCACCTAACACTAGGTCCAGAAATCACCAAAACCAACAAAATCTTTGATGCCTCAGAATTTCTTCACCATGCCTAGAGGATTTTTCTTATCTCCACCGATCTATCAAGGGATCGCCTAGAGAAAACCATCTCCACCCTCGAACCTTGGGATTTTCCTGAGACCACCTCAACTAGTATCCAAAATCTATTTGCATTCAAAGCTCAAACAAACAAGGAACCCACTACATAATGGCTATTTGGGAAATAACATAAGGTAAGGTTGTACATGACTGTCAATCCAGGAAAATACCCATGCCAGTGACAACAAAAATGACTACCAAACCAATTCATAAACCATGCATTCAAATCCTAGGAGCATAATCAAATATGTACATTGTTACCTACAAAATCCACAGCTATTCTCTGTCCTTTCTTGTTGTTATTAACACCTTATTGCTGCGACCCGAAATCCTCTTTCACTTCTAGCTTTCCTTTCTTGTGTTCCTTATCTTGCTTATGGCCAAGTGATATAGCTTCTCTCTCTCTTTCCTCTCTTTTTCCCAAAATAATCTTGGAATGTTCTCTCTCCAATTTTCTTCATTTTCCCTTGCATGCATATTCTCTTACTATTTTTATCCTTTTTCTTGTCTCTTACTCTTCCCCACTTGTTGAAATGGAATTTATTTCTTTTGCATTTTTTCTTCATGTCCTTCCTAGCCTATAATAATTAATTTATCATTTATTTCCTTTTGCCTCTTGCCAATGCCAATTTCAAATCCAATGAATAATTAACCTCAAGTGCATCCCAATGTAATGTTTTTCCCCTCATTCATATTGGAATATGTGTCCCATGACCTTGGTTTGATTTTTCCTTTTATAATGTCCATAAATTATTTATTTACACGGAAATTTAAATCTGGGCTATTAAAAATCCATTCCCCTTGGGGTAACACCATCCTTGGTGTTCTATGACTCCTATGAAAAGAAAAAAATGCTGAAAACATGAAAAATGCACTGCTTGTTGGAGCTTTATAATATAGTTCGATACAATATTTACAATGAAGGATATAAAAGAAGAATAAAATGCCCACATCAACCAACAAATAAAGAAGGATATAATGTCTGCATCTGACCAACCATCTCCCATGTTTCTTCCTCGGGTCCAAAGTGGTTCCATTACACTTTAACTTGCTCTATTTATCGGTTCTGAAGCATGAGCTTCTTCTATTGCAAGATGCATTGAGGCTCTGGCTGGAACTCTCCCTCTAGTTCCATCTACAATATAGACCAATCAATCACATTATCAACATCCTGTACATATCTTTTAAGAAAATAAACATGAAAAAATAATTTATTTTCACTTATGGAGGCAAAGAAACCCTATATGGCACTGGTCCAATCCTTTCAAGGATTTCAAAGGGTCGATAATAACAAGGTGCCTACTTGGCACATGACCCAATCTTCAAGGAAATCTTCTTAGGCTTGATACACAAGTACACATGCTCGCCAAATTGAAAC
This sequence comes from Pinus taeda, assembly GCA_000404065.3. NCBI lineage: Eukaryota > Viridiplantae > Streptophyta > Pinopsida > Pinales > Pinaceae > Pinus > Pinus taeda. The sequence goes on along the minus strand of APFE030081733.1, from coordinate 106,673 downwards.
TCCTTGAAAACTTTGTGTTGATCCACATAGCTCTTCTTCCTATCCTGAGTTGTCTTTAAATTATTTTTGATATCCTGCATCTCTTTCAACATATTAGGTCCAATTAACACCCTGCTCATCGGATGAATCTAGCTAACAGGGGTATTAAAACTCTCCCATAGAGAGCCTAAAATGGATTCATCTTCAAGGATTCCTTATACCCATTATTATAAGCAAAACTATACCAATGGAAGATACTCCTCCCACTTCCTTTTCTAATGCATTCCATACATCCTTAACATATCCTCAAGGATCTTGTTGATTCTCTCTTTCTATCCATCTATTTGTGGAAGATAGGTTGTATTGAAGGATAACTCTATCCCAAATCCTGCAAAACGTTCCTTCCAAAACTTGGAAGTGAACTTGGCATCTCTATCTAATATAATCCTCTTTGTAACTCCATGCAACCTCACTATCTCCTTAATGAATATTTGAGCCACTTCAGTAGTTAAATTAGTAGACTTTACTACAATGAAATGAGCTACCTTGCTCGACTCATCAACCACAACCATGATGGGTTCATGCTTCCTTAATGTCCTTGGTAATCCTGTAATGAAATCCATGGAAAAAACCTTCCATTTCCATTCTGGAATCAAAATAGGATGCAATAGACCAGCTAGATGCTTGCATTCAACTTTCACCTGTTGATAATCCAAGCACTTAGAAACAAACTCAGTCATATGTTTCTTCAAATTAGGCCAATAGTATAACTTCTTAATAGATATCAAAGTTTTCTTGTATCCTAGATGGCATGAATATGGTTTGACATGGAACTCTCTGAAAATGAGCTTCTTCAATTCACTACTATCAAGCACATAGATCCTGCTCCCGAATCTAACCAAGCTATATGTTGAGAGGTGATATTCCACATCCTTATCACCCTCACCTTTTTGTTGCAATATCTGCTTCAATTGATGGTATCTCTCATCATGTCGCCCTGCATGCAAGATATTCTCTTTCAAATCTGTCCCATAAGAGTTCACATATAAAATATGATTAACCTACAATGTCCTACTAAGTGCATCTGCAACCCGATTATTCTTTCATTTGATGTACTTGATTTCAAATTCAAACTCACTAAGAGTAGCTAGCCATATAGCTTACCTTGCATTCAAATTGGGCTAGTCAAACAAGTACCTCAGTCCACTAGGATTACTCATCAAAATAAACTTCCTACCAAGGAGATAATTTCTCCACATTTTCAATGAAAGAATGATAGCTTCCAAATAAAGGTCATGAGTCACATAATTCTCCTCATGCTCATTCAACTTTTTCGATTCATAGCAAACCACCTACCCTTCCTACATCAGGACTCCACCAATTCCTTCCTTGCAGACATTTGTACAAACCAAAAAGTCCTTCTCAAGATCTACAATCCTCAAAACTGGAGCATTCATAAGAAATTGCTTCAACTGATAAAAGATGGATACGAACTCAACAATCCATTAAAACGTATTTCCATTCCTATGTAATAGGATGGCCAATCTTGGATAAGTTCTTCATGAACCTCCTGTAATAACCTTCTAGTCCCATAAATGATTTGATCTCATTCACATTCTTTGGAGTTGGCAACTCCATGATAGACTTAATCTTTTCTGGATCCACTACTATCCCCTCCTTGGAAACAATATGTCCCAAGTAATGAATCTGAGACTAAAAGAAGCTAAACTTGCTGAGATTGGCACACAACTTATGCTCTCTCAACAATCTAAATACTAGTGCCAAACTATTTCCATGCTCTTCCTCACTCTTTTAATAGAACAATATACCATCAAAAAAGACTATAAAAAACTTGTGCAGGAAAGGGCGTAACACATTGTTCATCATACACATGAAGGTGGTTGGAGCATTGGTAAGACTAAAAGGACCACCAAAAACTCATAGTGCCCATACCTTGTACGAAATATAGTATTATTGATGTCTTCTTCTTTGATGCACACTTGATGATATCTTGATCTCATATCAATCTTTGAAAATACTACAACTCCCTTAAGCTGATCAAATAAATCATCAATCCAATGCAATGGGTACCTGTTCTTGATGGTCACCTTGTTTATATTCTTGTAATTAATGCATAATCTAAGTGTATTTCCCTTGTTTACAAAGAACACTGGTGCTCCACATGGAGATACACTTGGCCTTATGTATCCCTTATCAAGCATCTCTTTAAGTTGCAACTTCAATTCCAACAACTCAGGAGCTCTCATCCTCTATGGTGCCTTAGATGATAGTTTTGTTTAAGGCATAAACTCAATAGAGAAATCCATCTCCCTATGAGGAGGTGACTCTGGAATCTCTATAGGAAGCACATCCTAAAATTGTTGTAAGATATGATACCTCCTTGGGACTTCACCATCCCCATCATCTAACCATTTATCACTAGAGATATGCACTACAAACAATAAACATCCTTTTCTACAATTGTGCTTAGCTTGCATGGCTATAAATATCCTCACTAAAGTAGGATTCTGCTTTCCCTACAAAAATCTCTTTTATCTAGCCTGATTCAGGAACCTAATGGTCTTCTCATCGCAATCTATGTTGGTACTATGAATAAACAACCAATCCATGTTCAATAGCATGTTATATGCACCCAAAGAAAGGAAATTCAAATTTGTTGCTGTAGGCATGCCATTAATCTTGAATGCATATGACTTCACCCAATGGTGAACTCTTCGCTTGGTCCCTGTAGCCAACTACACCTCCTTATTCAAATTACATTAATCCACCAACTCAGACTAATATAGCTATAATTTGATCATGGATCAATAAAAATAGAAACAACTTGATCACAAATATTACCTTCCATCTCGATGATGGATGCCTAATGGCCTTCCTACCTGTTATCAACTATTGCATAGATCCGAGAAATGCTCTAATATACATCTACAACTATCTACATCTCTCGATCACTGTATATGTGAGGCCTTACACCTTGATACAATGGACAATCCTTCTTGTGATGGTCTCCACCACAAGTTCAACACTACAATGGTTCTTTTCCACTGCCTTTATTCTCCTACTCTAGAGGCTGAGACCCACGTCCTTTCTTAGTTGCATTGAACTTCTTATGAGGGGCCATTTTTTCCTTCTCACTTTCATCCTAATATATTCCTCACTTCTTAAGCCATTTTCCATTATTCTTCTCACTACCCTTCTAGACATGCTTGAACTCATGCTTGTGCTTTCACTGCTCATAGAGATGATTCAACTTCTTGATGGCTTCTTCTAATGGATGAGGCTCATCAAACTCAATGCGATCTTTGAATGATAATGGAAATCCACTTATGTAGCTTTGGATCTTTTCTTTCTTATCCTTGAGATATGGCACATATCTCATTAGCTCTAGAATTCTAGTTGTATATTCTTCATTTGACATGGAACCCATCCTAAACTCATAAAATTCCTTGTCCTTTCCATCATAATACCTCTCAGACAAGTACTTCTTTTTGAAGAGTCTTTAAAACTATTCCCAAGTCATCTTCTCTTCCCTGATGCCCCTGACATGCTCGAAATATTCCCACTAGATATCTACTTTTCCTTTGAGACTGAAAGTAGTTATATTGGCTTTCATATTCTCTGAGTAATCATGAAGTCTGAAATTTTTCCTCATTCCAAGTAGCCATGTTTTCATATATTTTGATTTGGTCATCTCACCACCAAAAGTAGGAGGCTTATATTTCTTGAATTCCTTTGGAAAATATGCCTTCTCACTTCTCCTATGATGATGTTGGCAGTGATGGCAATGCTGTATCTTAGAAGTAGAGCTAGAATAAAATCCATGCATACTATCCCTCCTCTTAGGTGTCCTCAAGGATTTTACACTCTTTATTGTATCATCATTGACCATCCTGTACCTTTTCTGAGACTAGATTCCATCTCTCACATTAGTCTTTTCTTGTTTTCTATCTCCATGACTGGTCCCCAGTTGTCCATGCTTATGTAAATATGAAAGGCTTTAAACAATAACCACATTGACCTAAAATTACTTTTCTTTAGCTTTTGCAAGCTTTTCCTAGGCTTCAATCAACTACTCATTATCAACTTTAAAAATTATGATCTATGCCCTCAAAATTCTTATTGTGTTTGCTAGATCAGAAGAGTCTCCCTCTCCCTGTTGCTCAACTAATTTCTCCCATCCCACTAATTTCTCTTTTGTTCTGTGCGGGGATTCATATGAACTATACTCAACCACTATGTTCTTCATCTCTTGGCATTCTATTTTCTTACAACATACCATTGTTAGATAAACCCAATAAAAGGAAAATCAAAAGCGTTACCTCAATTTATTTATGGTGAGGCTATTGCATCCCAAGGTATAGTGCTGTGAACTTGCTTTGATACCACTTTCTAACACCCCACCCCAAATTTACCCACTTTACAATGCTTACCAAGATAAACATGAGTTGAGAGTTACTATGTATGACCAAACTTCCAAGATGCAGTTTAAAAAATGGGGTCCACTTGTCTAGAGTTGACTATGAACATGCAAAGACACATGATTTCACTGCTATCAGCCTAAATTTTCCTAGGGATCATTTTCCTTGAGCTTAGACCAATAATTGACCTAAGTTACTGCTCATCTACACATATACAGACCTGGTGATGCAGCCAGAGGCCTCCAATCACATTGATAACCCATCCTTAGTGCAACTATTACCGAGGTTTCCTCATTCAGACTGTGCAACCACAAACTTGTTCCAGAATTTTAGGGCCAACATTCAAGCCAACTACCCAAAAGTTTCCATAACTCTATCAATAAAATGTATAAGTCTTCATGCTCTGTTCTTAGGCTTTGTTGTCGTTCATACTTTCCCAACACATATTATTTATTTATACAAACACTTTGTGACTAAGGTACCTGTAGGTCATGAATGCATAGTTTGTTCACTGTTTTCATTAGTTGCAACATATGTTCATCAAGAAGACCTACTACCCTCTCATACTAGATTAAATAACACATATATTAGCTCATGCATTCATATAAATTATCCAATAGCATGTCAAACCATGAAATAGAGCAATAACAAGAGAAATTAATATAACAAAAAAATACATCACACATGTAATATACATTTAAACACTAATGGAGCCATGACAAACCATTCACATCATAAACAAAATAAACCAAAAATTGTGCTCATTCATCTTCATTAAAGAATAACACATATTAATATATGCATAGTACCAACCAAATGAGAGACTTCTACATTCCACTTAACCATAGATTGGTTTGAACCAATCCTTTCTTCCAACCCAATCACCCTTGTGCCATATTCCAAGCCTCAATTTAGGATTACATGGGATAAAACCAAACATAACCAAATAGGGAATCAAGAGGAAACTATCTTCACCCTCAAGCAAAAGTGATTTCACCTAACACCAGGTCTAGAAATCACCAAAACCAATACAACCTTGGATGCCTCAAAATTTCTTCACCATACCCAGATAATTTTTCCTGACTCCACCCATCTTTCAAGGTCTCACCCAAAGAAATCCATCCCTGCCCTCAAGCCTTGGGATTTTCCTAAGACCATCTCAACTAGGATTCAAAATATATTGGCATTCAAAGCTCAACCAAATAGCGAACCCACTACATCATGGATATCCGAGAAATGCCATAAGGCAAGGTTGTACATGATTGTCAATCTAGGTTAATATCCATGCCAATGACAAAAAAATTTACCAACAAACCAATGCATGAACCATGCATTCAAATCCCAACAAGAAAGTCAAATATGCACACTGTTACCTACAAAATTCTTAGCTATTCTCTACCCTTGCTTGTTGTTGTTAACACCTTCTTATTGTTGCCACTTGAATTCCTCTTGTGCGACTTGATTTTGTTGCTTATCTTTCGCTTGGGTTCCTTGTCTTCCTTGTGCCTGTGTTGTAGCTCCTCTCTCTCTTTGCTCTATTTTTCCCAAAAGAATCCTGGAACGTTATCACTCCAATTTTCTTTTCTTTTCTCTTTCCGTTTCTTTATTTTCCCTTGCATTCATATTCTTTTACTATTTTCATCTTTTTCTTGTCTCTTCCTCTTCCCCACCTACTGAAGTGGAATTTATTTCATTTTCCTTTATTTATTTTGCATTGTTTCCTTGTATCCTTGTTGATCCATAATAATTGATTTTCCATTTATTTCCTCTTTTCTCTTGCCAATGCCAATTTCCATAGCCAATGAATAATTAACCTCAAGTGAATCCCAGTGTAATGCTTTTCCCCTCATTCATCTTGGAATATGTGTCCCATGACCTTGGTTTGATTTTTTCTTTTTATAATGTACATACATTATTTATTTACATGGAAATTTAATTCGGGATTGTTACACAAGATGTGTCTATGTTTGAGGAATCCACCTTTATTTTATAAGATTAACCTTAGTAGGACCAACTTCAACTTGATGGCAATGATATTAGATACAATTTTATGTGAAGCATTACAAAGCGAGATCGACCAAAATTGGGGAAAATTTACCAGATTGGATTCTTTTATAATAAGAGTAAGAAAGGAGTTTGTGTTCCCCACTACCTGACATTTATTCTAGGACCAATTCAACATTCTTATAGGATATTTTTTTATCTCTAGTGATAGATCTCTATAGAAACTGATTGGAAAGACATATGGTTGGAGAGCCTTATCTAGATCTATAAACCATATTGCCTCAATTAATTCGTTTTCTTTAATATCCTTGACTAACTCTTGATTTTTAATCTTCGATATCTCGGGGAGAAAAGGAGAGAGAAATTATTCAACCTTGACATACTCTAACTCACTAGTTGATGCATAGAGAGATTAAAAATAATAAAAGGCTCCATGTTTGATTTCAAATAAGGATAAAATATTTTCTTTACCTTCCAGAGCGAATTCTCTTACTCTATTTTGTAGATCCCTTGCCTTTTCTTTCTTTTGGAAGAAGGCCGTGTTCCTATCTCCTGCTTTGAGCCAGATGCTCCTAGATTTCATATGCCAATACTCGTCTTCCTTCCTACATTCTTTGTAATAGAGGTATTTAAGTTATTTTTCTCTCTCCACTTGCCATTCTTCATATTTATCATGTGCTACTCCATTAATTTTGCTATGGTTTCCTTCTTTCTTCCCGATGAAACATAGGAATCCTTTACCCATTGCTGAAAGGTTGATTCTTACACAAAGGCAAAGGAACCCATAACCCAAGTGTGCTAGGCATGTTTGATGATGTCCAATACTCCTTCTTATCTCAATCAACCCGAGTTGAATCTAAATGGAATTTGGCCTAATTTCTCACTTGCATTTTCCAACAGAAAAGATGGAGGAGGAAGCATCCCATCCCTTTAAAATCCAAAAGATGTGAATTATAAATATGTTTAGCCTTTCGGAAATGTGCATTTCCCCAAATCTTCTATTCGACCAAGTATATTTTCTTCTAGATGGTTTAGTGTCCATCAGATCCCACTTTTCCATTAAATACTCCATTTTTTCTCTAAAAGGATCTCTGATGAGTGAGCCTCCCTTTTTTCCATTTGCATACAACATTGTATTGAAATCACCTCCTACAATGGAATTATGGTGCCATGGGATCTCTTTAAGTGAGATTAGATTTTCCTAGAAATCTACTTTGTCAATGTATGTTACAAGAGCATAGATGTTCAATAGATTTACTCTATCCTTGGAACCCTTATTCTCTAATTCTACTTCTACCCAATGTAAATACATTTGAGAATCAATCAACGAAAAGGTTGTGCTATCCCAAAAAATACCAAGTCCTTTAGAGTCTCCCCTAGAACTCTAGGAAATGTCGCTACTTTCTTTCCAAAACACCTTAGATGATTCCATGAGATTGGAATCTTCTAGTTTTAATTCTTGCCAAAAACAAATGGGGGCTTCTCTGCTTTAACCAAATCCTTAATGAACAGGGATTTTTTAGGGTCTCCCATTCCCATTAAATTTCATGATATTAACTTAATCATTTTTTGGGTGGAGATTGGGGTTTATGACCTCTATCTGCATGTCTTGATCCTCCTTTGGACCCTCCAAATTTCAAGATATCTGATATTTTGGAGCTAATTGCCCAAATTCTTGCTGATTTGTTCCTCTCTTTCCCTTAACTCCTTTTTTGAGTATCCACCTCGTCTCTTTATTGTACTTTCCATTTCATGACTACTTGCTTCATCCGCCCCACTTAGAGGTTGTGAAATGTTTCTAGTAATAATATTCCTAGGACCACTCGAAGGATGGCATGGCCCAAATGGAGTGTAGTCCATAGGGAGAATTTGGCACAAAAAAATGCCAAAGTCTCTAGCTTTCAACTTTGGGGGGCTTGTGCCTTAGGGATAGGGTTTATAGATGAGCCTTCTGAGGTTGGGACAACTTCATTTTCCACTCCCACCTTTGGATGCTTCAGGATATCCCATTTTCTTTTTAATTTTGTTTCATTATCCTCTCCATTAGATGATTCTTGGGAGTCCTTTGTATTCTTCACTTTGTTTTCTCCCATAGGTTGCAAGGCCCTAAAGGGATTTGATGAAGAGGTGGGGGCATTGTTGTGAGAAGCATTCAACTTATTTGAGGCCTATTTTAGTCTATTTTCACCACTTCTTTGAGCCTACCACTTTTCATCCTATGGAGCCTGAGATGATTCCCCTTTATTAGGCTTTGATTTCTTGTAGTCCCGAGAAAAATGACCATAACCATTACAAACTCGACACTTGAATGGAAGTTTCTCATAATCTAGAACTTGACAGTGTTTCGAATCCCCCATTATGAGGAAGATTTCTACAAGGGGCCCCTTTTCCAAATTGACCTTAACATATATCCTAACATAAGAAAATTTCCCACCTTTAGGTTTAGTCTATCTATGTATATTGCAATTCCATTTCTAGTCGCCCCGAGACAATCGTCTCCCCAGCAGGACAGAGGAAGCCTCGAAAACTTTACCCATACTGGAAAAATGTTTGGAATAAGCCAAATAAAAGTCAATTGACCATATATTTAAGTACATCCCTCTTGCCCCGAAGAAGTATGGACCATTTCTAAAGATGGTCTCCTTGTCTTGCTTGTACTCAAATAGAAATGAAAACTATCCATAGCTGATTGTATATATGCCCAAACCACCTTTCATCCTTTATTTCTAGTTTTTCTTCACCCATTTTTCTACGGATTTTGGAGATGACCACATTTTGATGAATTTTCCCACTAGTGCACAATCTGAGAATGAAAATGTGGAGTGACAAAGTGTGGGAGTGAGAAACAAATAAGGAATGTTCTCAGCGGCCTTCCTTAAAAACTTGGAGCTTGTCTCCTTAGTCTTCTGCTTCTTTGGAAATAATGCAATCAACACTTGGAAGGCCACTACAACAACATTAGGGGGAGAAGGAGGAGGAGGATAAGCCCCCTTCTAGATGGCCATTAGGCATGTAGGAGATGAGAGCTAGGGTTGAAGAGAGATAGGGATTGCAAAGTGTAGAAAGAAAAAAAGAACATTTTTCACATTGTAGCAAAATTTTGGATTAAAAAACTTATTCATATAATAAAAAAATTAAATAGAATAAATAGATTAATAGTGTACTATAAGAAAAAATGATCAATTTGAATCATAACATCATTTGAAAATATTATATAATACCAAATAATTGATTAAAAACAAGTAGATTCAACCTTGTCTACATGGTCTATAATGGTTAACAATATTAAACCACCATTGCCAGCTATAGTAGAGCAACTATAACCCCTTAATGCCACATTATGACAATATTTTGAATTTAACCTTTAATTAATATAATCCAAGAACATTAAACCAAACAAGTAGACTAAATTATGTGATTTAATAGAAAATTCTCAATTTCAATCATATATGACCATAATCAATTAAAATTGACTATAATTGCAATGTTAAATGTATGTTGAGTCAACCAAACAAATTCAACCATATTTAACAAGAAAATAATCAAACAAATTTGTCATAGTAAACCAAAGTCATCAATAGTGACCCAACAAACACAACCAAGATCACATATTGCACCAGAAAGAATAGCATTGTAGTAAATGTCTAAAAGCATAACAATAATAGTGCTCTATCTAAAATTAATTTTGTCCCACTAAATTAAAACTTGATCTAGTGGGCTTCCAAAAAAATCACAAACTAATATATTCATATGTCAAAACCAAACATTTACACATTACTCTTCATTGCCATCACCATTATTATCTTCCTTGCATGACACATGGGTAAAAGAACACGTTTTTGCAATGTTTTGGGAAGATGTTAGTCTCCTTACTTTCAACCCACATTTTTTTTTAGAGTTAATACATATTAACCCACTATCATGGTCTTCCTTTACATTTCTCCAGTGAAAGGTATCCCATCGCTTGCAACTATAAATGACACAATGAAAAGAGGAGAAGTCCACTTGCATGATATCTTGCATATATTCAACATAACCTAACATCCTTTCTATTACTTTTTATCACAGTGGATAGCATAACTAGATTGATCGAACTTGATCTCCACTCCACAATCTTGTGTGGTGTTCATCATCCACATCCTTAGTATGAAAATAATTTCCATATTCCCACGTAGATGGGAAGAAAAGATTTGTAAAAATGCAAACAAAGGACAATTCCATACGTCTAATAACTTGAGCATTGATAATAAAAAACATAATACATGTTACAATTCAAATGTGCATTATAAATTAAATATGGAAGTCATAATATTACTATTAAGTTGTTTCACCCAATGCTTATGTTTATTTCATCCTCTTCTCCCTGTGGGTAATGATTAGACATTCCATATTTCTCTATAATATGGTTAGCCATCCAACTAATGGAACATATATTTAGCATATTTTCTTTTAAATTATTAGGATAAGACATGATTCTACCATTCAATTATCTGAATCCTTTCCTGTTATTGTCCCATTTGCTTCTTTTCTCTTCATAAAATGTGACCCTTGGTCGTGTTTCTTTCAAGTTGTAAAGAACAAATTTATTGAGGGCATCAATTTCTAAATTTTTTGATGTATACAAGAATTCAAAAAAAATAGTATGAGATCAAATTTATATTAGCAAGTTCACAGTAAATAATTTCTATGTACAAATATGATAAAAGATAAGTCACTTACTCTTTATCATGTGCCTTTTTCCACTCATTTGGATTAGCTCCACTTCCTTTTTTTTCCTCACCTCATTGTTCATCCTAAAAAACTATCCCTCGTGTGTCATCCATTAACCTAATGTACTCATTGGCATAATAGAATGACTCATATACCATGTAATTTTTTGCTATAAATCCCTATGGTTTTTCCCTGTTTCAAACAAATCCCTTCAATTTTTTCATGTATCCCTCTAAGAAGAACTTCCAAGGACATGAGAGTGCCCCAGCTAATTCAACCTCATTAGGTAGGTGAAATAGAATATGAACCTCCACATCCAACTTGAGGCTAATTCTTATCAAACATACAATCGATCTTAGCCATATCTCAATTCTACCATAAAATGATAGCCATATGAATCTCCTTTGATGTTATTCAATGTAAAAATGCATTTAATTTCAATATGGAATGTTGTAGGTGCTCAGGGAAGTCATGGTCCACAAAACTACATGTGAGAAAATGATATTGAAATTACAAAATAGACATAAACAAAAGAGTTAATTTTCATAAAACTATGAGTACATAATATATTTTAACCTACATTATAAAAAAGAATAATGTATTTAACATATATACCTTTACGAGGTTCAAATGATCATGGATTTCAACCTTGAAAAATGTGATATAGTGAAGCAACATCCTAGAGTCGACCCATATAAAGAATGTACCTTCACACTCAATATAACATCCTTCACCATATAAATATCATTTTCTTCAAAATCCATGGAACGTCATCTTTTTTAAGATACCAAGAGGGACCAACCTCTCATCTACTTTATTTTCTTTTCCAATGTCTATTTTTAGTATTCAAAGAAATAAAATTTCTTTTAACAACCAATGTGTCAATTTTATTCGGCAATACATGTGTCCATAAAGAAGATGAAACGTATTTGAATATATGCAGGGGATCTAGTAAGCATGAAATCTTAAGATTCTCTGAATATGAAAAGTCATAAAATATGCATTTCCTTTTCATTCCAATGGGATTTTTCTCAACATAGGTGTCAAAAAATTCTAGATCCTCAAACATTGGTTCCGTATTTGAATCAAATATTTTTATAATTTCATTCTCCTTCTCCGTATGATATGCTCTAATCCAATTTGTAGGTGTAAATATTTCAAGTATTGGATTTATCTCTAGTTTTCCATTGAAATTAGATTCAAGTATTCTATACGGGTGGCCTTCTAGGAGGAATACCTTGGAGCAATTGTAAACCAACTTTCAGAAGTGGATAGACCACCTAAAATTCATAAAAGCAATACATTTCAATCCATGGTATGATTTTCTTACAAGGCTTACAATTTTATCACATACATAGCACATTAATGTCAAAGATGGAATTTGCATCGAATTAAATATGAAAAAAATGACATTACAGATATAAACAAACTAATCAACATGCTTACTAGAGAAAACTACTAGTCCTGGATAATGATCATGTGTGATGTATGCACATATTCCATGAATCAAGTAAATACCTTTCCATTGGGATCGATATTGATACATCATATATATTTATCCCTTCACATAATTGTTTAAATTCATCAATAAAAAATTGAAGATAGACATATATTCTCTTCATTTGTTCCCCACGCGAGACTAGAAGAGAAAACATAATATGTTCATTATTCATATAACACCATGGGGGGATATTGTTATTGGATACTACTATTAGCCAAACATAATAGTTGGTGCTTCATGAATATTAAATCTACCAAAATGCACATAAATCCTAGGCCACTTTTATGTGAGGCACGTCACCCCTACAACATGGATAATTATTTACAATAACAGATCCTTTGAATCCATGGAATTATAGGTAGGTGCCTCAATATCTTATGAGAAGGACCATGCACCTTACCTTTGTTATTCTATTTTTGGTACCTGTAATTCCCACATTTTGGAAATATCTCTTTGTCCTTATATTCATACCTATATAGAATACAATAATTAGGACATGCATGGTATGATATGTACTCAACACCCAACCTTTTCAACATTTTATTTGCCCCTACACAACTGTTGGGCTAGGCATTACACTAGGAAGTACCTTATCTTTGAGTAACTTTCAATTAGAGGGATATAAATGTACACCATCATCAATCATGCATAATCAACCAATTTAAATATTTATTGTATGAAAATCTCCTTTAAAAATTACGGAATTTAATGGCCACTTACCTAAAAAGTGTTGAGAAACATACATTTGACATACCATACATTGCTTTTAAGTTGTATGGTAACACTCTTGTCCCTAGTTGGATAGAATTTGAAGCCCCATGTTCAAAGAGAGGGGTGGTGGATGTAACGGCCCCGAAATAAAAACACATAATTAATTAGATTAATCAAGCGATTTATAATCAACAAGCAATTTATCAACTAGTTAACATTAAATTACTAAAATATGAGTAAAAAGAAACAACTTACTTGTGGAATGCTAGTTGAATGTTAGTGTAATTCTGCTACCTGCAACAAGGTCTTGGGGATGACTCTCCACCCAACCGTAGGCTCAATTGCACAAAATATTACTACAAATAGCCACCCCTGATCCCTCAATCAAAGTACTACTGCCAGGGTATCCTTGTCTTATAACACTATTCTCCCAAGAGAATGGATGATAAAATCATGGAATGATGGAATGCTGGAATGCCTCTCATCTTCTTCATCATCTATTAAATAGAGCAAACATTGAAAGGAGAACCACATGCACACACTCCATGTGTCCACATGCAACTTTATTGCTTTCTTGTTTTATTTATTTTGTTTTTACTTTTTGATAGCTTTACTGATTTTTACAGCTTTCTTGTTTTATTTCTATTTATATTTATTTAGAGCTTTATTATTGTTATTTTTATTTATTATTACATTTTTTATTATTATTTTTTCTTGTATTTTTAATTTATATTATTTTTTTATATTTTTATTATTATTATTTTATTATTATTTTTTTATTATTATTTATTATTAAGTTGAATTATTTAACATTTTATTTTGTTATTTATTACTTCATGTTCACCCGACACCCTCTGCTGAACTAGTATAACCAACAGGCATCGAAATTTTTCACAACATCCAGGAAATCTCAAGGAATCTTTGTCCTTTTTCCCACTCTCGGAACCAGGCATAAGCCTCCTCGGTCTGTATCCTAGTCCAAGGCTGGCCCCAAGGCTCGCGCCTGACTGAGACCTCATCTGCCCCAAGGCAGGCATATGGTACAATACATAATGAATCTGGGCATCTCACAAGGCTGGCCCACTCCCTCCACAACTGCTAAGGTGCACAGCCCCAAGCATCGAAGTCTTTACACCCCTACCAAGCTCCAGCATCCCAATCCAATAACAGGCACCTAGCCTAGAACATGAGGCACTTGGCCTCCTCAAGATGGTCCCATAGCCCTTCAAGAGCTATCCATCAAGAGCTACACATGACAAAGGAACCACTAGCATATGTAGTGTTGATTGAGTTTGTCCCCAGCCCATATGGTGTTACTTATTCTCCCTCGTGTGTATGGGCTCGTACGAGATCATCAAATAAACCAGACCTCACAGCCCATTTGTGGAGTCATGTTAATCATCACACCTCAACATGCAACAAATGCATTAAATATACCATCATAGTATCATAGAAAATAATCCACATGCCAAGTCTTGCATGTCATCATGAGAACATTCATCATTGTTAATCGCAAAGTAATGAACTGCATGCTCATGCATGTCATAAATTTGTATGCAACTATTACATGCTTCACCTCATGAAATACCATCATAAGTTATAACATCAACATATTTGCATCAAAGATATATCATGACTTCACATAATAAATTAACCACATGTCAATAAACCTCATATTATAGCATCATAATTTCTATGCCACGTTATGCATATCATATCCATCATGAGTATTCAACATTAAATACCTATCATCACGTAGTAAATGAATATGTCAATACACCTCAACATAACATCATAATTCCTATGCATATCATAATCATCATAAGTATACATCATCACTATTGTAACAACTATATAAATATGAAACACATGGGCATGATCACCCTCATACCATCATATCATGAAACATCGTCAATATGAGAAACATCTCAATACTTATCTAATATAGAATAATACTCTATAAGAATTCTTATCATGATTCATCAGAAAAATCAATTTCATTTACTTGTACAAACATTGAATACCAAATATGAAATAAGATTATTCAACGTATCCCTAGGATCTAGGCTATCTTACCAATCTTATTAGTGTCATGTTTTCATCAAGTTGTCAATTACTTTTCAATAATCGTTTCCACTTCTTTCAATTAGGAAGTTAATCATGTATGCCATCGGTATAATCATCTAAGTACATCGTTAAATTTCACATGAGCCTCATCATCTTGAGTCTTAATCTCTCGTCATATATTCTTCCTTCCCCAAGGAAATTCTGGTGAAATTCATTGTTTAAGATATTACTAGTTATACAATCATTATTTAAATCATCTATCTCAAAATTAAAATCCCTTGGTTTTACATCCATTTACCCTTTGGCTTACCGATTCCAATATCACTATATGCAATTGCATATAAACACTAGGTCATCATGATTTAATTTTATATCATGCTTAATTTACTTTCTTGAGGGTTTGTTGATCCATGTTGACTTATACATACATCACTTAACAATTTATCATTTTCATCCATAAAAAATATTTTCTTATCTCGTCAAGTTCCTATCTCAATACCATTTGATTACTTTATTGTAAATTCACCCTTCTTCAAGTTGGACAAGAGATTCTTGCTCATTAAATAGTATCTTTATTTTAGATTTTGAAACAGTTGGAAACACTACTATCATCATTGTCCATGAAAAATTTAAATGTGTGGTGTTCTATGGAAACAACCTCTTTTAACGCTATGGGAACAAAACTTGATAAGTTTCTCTATGTGAAGTCCTACTCATGAAACAATGAGTGCAAATTAGTCAAGTACAACCTCTATTAATTGAATCTCACTTATTTTGTCAATATGTACACAATCCTTCTCAAAATATCCTTATAAAATTTCTAGCAACATTCCTTCCTATACTTCAACTATTATTTTTTTACTATTTAAACTTTTAAACATCTTCCTCGTTTATCATCACTGGTCATTATGAAAATTCTCAACTTCATATCTTCATACTTTTAAACTATGTAGATCATCACTATGACCATTACCAATCATGTTTCTCAGTCCACTCATCAATACCCTTAAAAGAACTTTCTTCTTTATAGAACATCCCTTGATTTCCTCCTACCAGATATTCTTAGATATATTTTTCTCCTAGTCTTAATTTCCTAATATTCCATGTCCATTAGTTTCAAAAATGGAAACTTCTTCACTTCATTCTATTTTATTAAATTGATTTTAATTTCTCACCTCCAGTCATTGCGGTTTATTTTCCCCTTCTCTTAAAAGCATAGCATTGATACACTTTGGAAATGTTGTTACTATTCCCCAACTTGGGTAATACCCTATAAATAAATTCATTAATATGGCTATCAAATGTAATCCGCTTATCATTTCTTGTTTTAAGACATCAACATAATAAAATTGCCTGATCATACATCTTTTAATCCATAATTCATGTATATATTTAGTCACCTATGGAAAACTTTACAATGTGGCTCTCCCATTAGAGGGAAAAACTATTATAGATGTTGTCATGCACACAACTTATCTCCTCCAATTGATCAATTTTATTATGGATTTACTTCTTTAATTTATGACATCATACCTTCGTGGTTCCTTCAAAATGACCTTCATTATTACCATGATTATTCACTTCATTAGTTGATTGTCAATATTTTATTCTTTATGTGCATCATCCTTAGATAGACCTTATAGTGATACCTTTAGAGTACCAAGTTATGATTATACCAAACTCTTCCATTATGTTCTAAAATAGGTTGCCTCTTCTTATTGATTTCTTACCCTTGTTGTGACACTTCCTCTCAACCACCTTAAGTATCTATCTAGCACCCTTTTTTTTATATCCAAGTTGCCAGAATCACATGAGCTATCATTAGTTATCATCATTAGAAAATTTGCAAGTTTCTCCTTTCCATTTCTCCTTTGACAACTTTATCCAATATATGCAATTAACCTTGAATCATGAAACCTCATGTATCATTATACTCAACATCATAACAGTTAACTAAACTAAACTGAAATCATAGTGTATGATTTAGATGTATCATAAAGTTTAAACAATAAAACATGCTTTTAGATGCAATGCATCTATAAGCTGTTTGAAAAAACATCTTACTGAAAAAATCAACAAAACTCAGAAATTATAGTGCATTTATTGAGCCATTTCCAAGAGGGAATAATATGAATGTAGATTCGAGCCAAGCTCTCTGGGAATGATCTCGTCAGAATATAATTTTTTGGATGTGGATATGATAATGGGCCCAAAATTCTCTGAATATGATATAACACTGAATGATAAAGATAGGGTATCAAATAATGGTTAAAATTTCATAAAGAGCAAAGTCATTGGAATATTGTAAGTCGGTGCCATTATAGGTTGAACGCTTTCTATGTGATTTACTGTGCCAATAGTATTGAGAATAAACTCTTGTATGACGGGGTCCAAAATCGAACCTTTGCTTTCCTTTCATATATAATATAATCTATCGAGATTCGAACAATTCACCTTTGGTTGCAGGGAAATACCCTATTTTCGGCAGACGTGGGATAGCTCTCAATGTAATATAGGTATAATGTACTGAAATCTCCTTCTTATGGATAGACAAATCCATAAACTAATGAGTTTTTTTATTAATCATCAAACTATTGTTTCCATCATGCAAATGGAGCTATTATCAAAACCAAGCACGTATTTTCAGACAGCAATAGAATAGAGGAAGCTATGAAATTAGTGTGTTTACTAAATACATGGACAACATTCAAATAGGCAGCAAGAAAACAGAGTCATAAATCTGAAACAGAATTGAGATGTATTTTCTTTGAATTTGAAGAAATCGCTCAGGAATAAAAATGGTCCTAATTCAAATTTTGGTTATTTATTTATGTAAACACAGATGCAACTAGATACATAATCCTTTGACAAGTGCTAATGGAAAGTATAATGTTTCAGAAGTCAAATTCTAAGGCAATTTCAAAGTGGTGAAAGTGATTCAAGAACCAAAAAGGCAAAGCTTCCCACTTGCTATCTCAACTCTAAAATCATCATGCCGCTAAAAATTTTGGTTCATATATTTTATCAAATAGTCTGTATGCATCCATTCTAATGGGATAGTCACAATGAGTTCACTAATCTGAAATATGTCCAAATATAATCCAAATGAAGATATGTCCAGGGATTTGTTATGCTTTTTCAATGTTAATGCCCCTACAATTTACCAATTCAATAGTTCGATATTAAGATGGATTTCTACAATGAGTGAGTTTGAATAAATCGAAATTAGAAATTTATGTTTTCCACATATTGCTTGAATTGTTAGAGAGCTATGTTTTTGCTAAAAATTGTTGATGCATTGGATTTGTGGAGCACAGAAATTAAAAAAAAAAAACTTCTTGCAACATCAGTACAGTATAATGTTTTATTGGCGCTGTTCATTTAAAAGTTAAAACTGTTGGTCAAAATTCTCTGCATGGAATAATCATAACAAAAGATACAGGCTGTACCACTGATGGGATAATATTTAAGCCAAGTAAAAGAATCAAGTTGTTTGTGGTGGGTTTTGAGCAAGCAACTTTTAAATAAAGTTGAAATAACTTGGCACTAAAATTGCAGCATAGAGTGAATAACAATAGAACCGCACACTTAGTACAACAACAACATAAAAATGGTAGGAAGACATCATTCTTCTATATTGACAACTCTAATCTATACAATTTAAAACAGGCTTGAATGGATCCAAAAATAATGACTGACGAATTGAGTTTTTCCAAGTGCTGCAATCTCTTTTTGTTGCAATTGTTTAAACAAGCTCATATCTATATCACGGTAACAATAATAGGGGCTAAGATAGACCATAAAGATAGAGGAACATCATCTCAGGATTGATCTTACAATTGGTAAGTGCTCAACCGATATTGGCTACAATCTTAACATAATAATTTTCCTTTTGGTAATTTATTCTCTGTTCAACCAATCCTTCATTATCTCCATTATTCTACCTTCAACTCTCACAACATCAAACATAATATAACCACAACTAATTAGATTTC
Organism: Pinus taeda; assembly: GCA_000404065.3. Classification (NCBI taxonomy): domain Eukaryota; kingdom Viridiplantae; phylum Streptophyta; class Pinopsida; order Pinales; family Pinaceae; genus Pinus; species Pinus taeda. The sequence goes on along the minus strand of APFE030081733.1, from coordinate 87,267 downwards.
ATTAGATGTTAAGGAATTGGGCAAAGTTACACAGAAATATTTAATGAGCAACAATCACAATTAGAGAAAATAATGGATGTGCGGCTTAGGTTGAGATGGCCAAACAATGGCAATAAGTGCAAGGATTTCATAGGTCACAAGTTCAACTCCTGTCACACAAATTGCTCACTAAATCTCCTCTAGATTGGCAAATGTGAAGGCTTATTTTCTCACTGAGAGATAAAAAACAAAATGTCACACAGGAAAAGAAATTGAATGGGCAACTACAAGAGGTAGATCCTCATTATCAATTATACACTAAATGTGACTCTTCATTAATCTCCCAATTCAAGAAAGTTACAGGACTACAGGAGAGATGGGATAGAACCAGATGAATTGGTTTAATTATAGAGCTTAAATTTTTCTCCAAGGAGCCTGACATTAAAACAACACTTCAAATCCCTTGTGCTCTGATTTCAAGTACCAAATACCTAGTTCTCCAGAAAAAGGCATTTATGAGCGATGTAAATAACAACATAAAGATCAAAACAAAACAACCTATTAGCTATAATACATCGGCATCAGAATAATGAATTAGTAATTTAAAAAAATGCTTATACAATTTAAGGAGCGAAATCATGTTTCTGAGAATCCATGATGAAGTATCTGCATTTTCTCTTTAAAATGTCATACACAAACAAGCAAACTAGCAGTGGAGCACAGATCTTACAAATCCAAAATTATTATGGCAGCAAAGGTATCAAAGATCCAAAATTGGAAATCATAATCAACTCATAAAATATGAGAGAGAATCCACAAAAACACCTTCAAAATTTGCTAGCAAATAGGTGAAGATATTAGGCCTTTGAACTCAACACGTGCACAAATTCATCCAACATATAAACAATAAGCTGTGTTGCTTACATTTAGGACCAGCAAGATAAATGAGACTAACATGCTCATATATGAATTGTGTTTGCTGTTGTCTTAAGTTGATTTTGGAACAGTGACAGACCCAGTCAAATCCACTTAGAAAATAGATTAAATGACCTTTTAAATCACATTCACAACTACGTTAGTGGATTCCCATGTATTAAAAGTACCAAATCATTTGATGAAGTTAAAAATTAATTTATGCTCATGAAAACTTAGATTAGCAGTGGAAGGATTTACAAATTTAAATTATTGGAAATGCCAACAGTCCATATTGTGCAAGAAAAAACCCGTAACTATGAATATAAATGCTCCCAGACTTTTAGCAAGTTGCTGGACAACATCTATTTTTCAATTAAATCAGATTTACAATACATATCAGCAACCCATCATTATCTAAGAAAAAGATCATGAATACATGTAATATAAGTCGTTGAGTACAGTATGTTACTTCAGATTTTCCATAATTAAACTAGTGATCCTTTAACCAACCAAGAGCATAATGAGAGCATTGACATTAAATCATGAAACTTTTAATACCCAAACTGTTCACACATCAGTTTTAGCACTGTTATCAGCATTCAGGTAAACTATGAAGATTTTAATTTCCAGAATTGATTCCAGCATTCAGTTTGGTGAATTGTTCAAGATGATTTCAAATGTTGAAGCAATTGTGCCAGTAGTGAGTGAATGAGATGGTTAGCACTTAGAAATGTGTCCCTTAGATGTGCATTAGTTATGCCCAAGTGTCTTACAAATTATTATAGTTCGCTCGAAATCTACGGGTTCATATTGGTTGCATGAAAATAGGTTTCTGAGATGTGTGTATGTACGAGTATGGCAAGGATTCATCCCTAATTGTCATAAAACATTTACAGTACAGACATCACCTAGCTATTTCCCAAATATTCTAAAATGAAATTGCTCTACCTGGAGGCAGATACTTCTCTCCTGCCATAACCCACTGTATCTTGTAAATTGATATAGTGACGTAGTTGGTTAAATGCCCAAGCTACTGTGATAGAGATTCAAAATCTACCTTGGACAACAATGAATGTCAACGTAACAAGAAAAAATGGTGAATACAAAAAGATATAACTGAACAACCACGATTACATCTCATCCAAACACATAAACATGATTGCACATAGCTACTTGTCAAGAGAATCTTAAATCAATGGATCACTCAACCAACCATCCATCTACTTGATTTAAAAATTGTCAGAAGTTATGAAGGTCAGGCAAGGAATAAAACTTAATCATTTAGATCGAAGTTTTCTACTTTACAATGTCTATAGGCCCTAAGAGTTGAACCTGCTCTGATACCATATGTAACAACCCCAAAATAACAACACATAATTAATTATATTAATCAAGCAATTTATCAACTAGTTAACATTAAATTACTAAAATATAAGTAAAGAGAGACAACTTACTTGTGGAACGCTAGTTGAACGCTAGTGGAATTCTGCTACCTACAACAAGGTCTCGAGGACGACTCTCCACCCAACCGTAGTCTCAATTGCACAAAATCTTGCTATAAATAGCCACCCTTGAGCCCTCAATCAACATACTACTACCAAGGTATCCTTGTCTTATAACTCTATTCTCCCAAGAGAATGGATGATGAAATCATGGAATGATGGAATGCTAGAATGCCTCTCATCTTCCTCATCATCTATTAAATAGAGCAAACATTGGAAGGGGAACCACATGCACACACTCCATGTGTCCACATGCAACTTTATTGCTTTCTTGTTTCATTTCTATTTATATTTATTTAGAGTTTTAGTATTTATTTATTATTTATTTTTTATTTATTATTACTAAATTATTATTTTTATTTTATTTTCTTGTATTTTTAATACTAATTATTTATTATTTATTATTTTATATTATTATTATTATTTATTATTTATTATTTATTATTTTATTATTTATTATTTATTATTAAGGGACATTATAGTGGAAGAAAATTTTAGGCTTTTGAAAAAGATGTTAGAGATATCAACATCACCCCCGACTACTTTTTATTGAAATGCATCTAACAACATCCCCTTATGGCATGGTAATGCAGCAAAGCTGTATCCTTTGGTCTTACACAAAGACTTATGTTTTATGGGTCCACCTTTTTTCAAATGATTGTCCAAAGGAAACTTTAAAACTCTTAAAGTGTTCTCAATTTCTCTATTGGTTCAATGTCAAGTTCCTTTGCAATATGGGAACAGGAATTGAATTCTTGGAACTAGAACTCAACAGTTGGTTCAAGATCCGAGGCTAAACTGCCGAAACAAAACTCCACAAAGCTCCGAACTTCAACTCGATTAAACTACAGTTGGTAGCTCATTGGGACCGTTTTTAAATATTCTTCCGAGTTGACTTAGCATGCGATATCCGTCGGATCTAACCTTTTCAAATTGATGGTCAGGATTAACTAGGCTATTAACTAAGTTTTATAATATATCGGGTTCGTTCTTGGAATACCACTTACAACCTTTAGGCCACCCAATAAACCACCCTCTTTACATCTATTCGTGTGGCTACATGAAAGAATCATTCAGAACACTATCGCGTACTTTAAAAATCAAATGGGTATGAGCCATCCATCCCACCTCTATGAAGTGCACGCTAGAACCAATTTTAATGCCACGTTTCCTTCTGTACACTGGAATCAATTTCAATGGGTATGTCTTCCTTCTATACCTCTGCTAAGGTGATCCTCCACAATTGCTTGCATGCCTTCAGACCAAACTGCTTACCACCTTAACACCACGCGAAATTCTGCTTACCACCACTTCAAAACCACTTTCCTTTGTACATATATTTATGGTATCGATTTTGATGTTTTTTCAATGATGGAAATGTTCTATTGGCTCTGTTCCAATAGATATTAACTGCTAAATTGGAAAGACATTACCATACTTTAAGGTTCTGAACTATAACTTTGAAAACCCCAATACTCTGTTCGTTATGGATTCTGAATAGGATGCGTAGAGAGGTAATACTATGAAAGGCTCGAATCATAACAAATATGATACACAAGGTTTTTGAATTAATTATATGAATAAGAATCAACACAATTTGGAAATTGAAATCATCAATACACAGTCACAAAATCTTTGCATCGGATAACAACTTATTTCATTCATACTCAACAGAATGACATATCACAGAGTCACAACCCTTCCAGCTTGATTAAAACATAGTTTTGACTTCTACCTTATTAATCCTGGAACCCTATATCACTATTGTACTCTCCCTCTCGCTCCCTCTCTTTTTTTCAATTACCTTTTTTTTTTCTTTTATTAATCCCTCCAACTACACTGACACTCAATTCCTATTATTATCGACTGAACAATCAAATCCCTATTCTAAGGGTCTAATCCACACCTATGGTAACATCTTTATCCCATATTCTAATAATAACACACATATGTTGATTATTGCAATATTTGAATAAATGAAGATACAAGAGATCTAACCCTCTCTATTAAGATAGGCATTGACCACTTATTCCCTTTTCTACTCAGAATTTGACAACAAATAAACTACTCACATACATTTAAATTAACTAAAATTAATTAACCTCTTGTCTTATAACCCTTTGTTAGCCAAAACATGTGATCACACCATCACATTGTTGGTTACGTTTAAATGCTCCTACATCAGACTCCCTAAGTTGAAAGTTTTCATGCCCTCCTGGTCATGTGTTTCTTCTGTTAAATCATCTGGAATCTCAAACCTTACTTTGTAACTTGTCTTCTCTTTCATCATGCTGCTAATTCATTTTTCCTACCACTTTTGCTTCAGTTCTTCCAGGTTTCCAAATCTTATGTTGTTATTGTCCTCTTTCTTTGCTGATACAATTTTCCTTTGTTAATTTCTCTTCTTTGTTGGCTCTCTTCTTAATTGACTTCATCATCCATAATTTCTCAATTTCTTCTTCACACTTTTCTTTTATAGGAACTCCATTGGCATCTAACTGTTGTACGTTCTCCTTTACCACATAAATTATGAAATTTCTGTCCAATTGTACTTCACCTCTTTCATTTACAACCTCTTGGTTGTACTTTACAACTTTCTTTTTCCTGTATAAAATATAATTTCCATCATAATTATCAGATTTAAAATAACTATGGTTTTCAATCTCCACAAATAATTTTGTCATCAAATCTTTATGTTGTCCTTCTACAAAATTTATGAAACTGTCATCAAGTTTCACTTCAGTACTTCCCTATTTATTACAGAGTGTTCCTTGTTTTGACATAAGGTTGTCATTCAACAATTCAAAAACGAGAATCTCCTGGAGTATATCACTGTGAAGTATCCTTTCACTTTCTGTGCAACAAAATAATTTTGTTTCATCTTCATATATATCAGAAACAAAATTTTGGATTTCTAAAGCTTCTTCATGGTTTACATATTCATAAAAATAATCACTTTTTAAATCAAAAAATTCCCGAACTTTTGTATCTGTCAACATCATCATATATTCCTTCACAAATTTCATAATACTTTCATTTTGATTTTCTACTGGAGATGCTTCATTCTGGTTACCATCACAAACTTTCATTTGCTTCTCTTCATCTTCTTTAATCGTGACAATTTCCCTGTCAATACCATCATTCTCAAAATTATTAAATGCATGTTCAAAATATCTTTCTATTTCAACCATCTCTTCCAATAATATCACTTCTTCATCAACATGCATACACACATTGTCCAATTTTTGTCCATTATCTGTAAAGACTGAAATCATACACAACATATCAGTTTCAAAAATACAAGGCTCTTCATTTAAAGCCTCAGTGATCAGATCTTCATGCTTCTCTGAACTATTCTGATAGTTCACTAAGTTATTGAGAAATTCTTCCTCAACATCTCTGATTTCGTTTTCATCGAAAAAATACCTCTTGGACTGCAACTTCTTAACTATGCTTGGCAACTTCATCATAGGTTTGTAGAATACCTTTCTTCCCTACACAATTCTCTCCATCACTTTGTTTATCCAAGTAAGACAATAATGTCTTTCTCTATTCACTGATAAGACTGTGATCCTTCAAAGTCTTCCTTGACTTAACATTTTCAACTGAGTTCTCTGTGTCAACTTCTCTTCTCTTCACTTCACAAATCTGTAATGCATTTATTTCCTTTTCTCTATCCATTTTCCATTGGTTTTCTATCCATGCTAAAATTCCTTCAAACATGATCCAGTAATCTTTTAATAAGAGAAGACACAACCATTCATCCATACCTTTGAATTCCTCCACCAATTGAAGTCTTGAAAGTCTTTATGCATCTCCTTTTGTGTTTTTCTTGCCTCTGCCCCTTTCACCTTTTCATGCACAAGTTCAAATTCATTAGGCTGCATACCTACAATTTTACACTCACATAAATAATTAATCCCAAAAGTATGAGACTCTCTTGTCTGTGAAGATGCTACCAGCACCTTCCTCTCATGCTGATCTGCATAGACCAATTCTTCATCATTATCATCACTATCTTCTTCCCCAAGGAGAGGTCCTTTCTCTGGTTCACAAATGTATTCTATTCTTTCATTCTCAATTGTTCGGAGTATTAATTTCTCAACAAATAATTCATTAATAGGCCACTTAACTCTTTTTCCCACATAAAATTCTTGTTTCCATTCTTCTCTGATTCCTTTCAGTACCAACTTCTTCGAATGACTGAGTTCTGTCTTTATCTCAGCCACCTCTATGTCAATTTCTTCCATACTCATCCTTTTGAGTCCAACTGCTTTGGCACTCTTTTCTCTCTGTGTGTGACTTACTTCTGTACCCCTGTTATGACTAACAACAGTGAATCTCATTTCTTCCTTTGGTGAACTTTCCTTGTTCACTAGTGAGATGCAACTACCCCTTCTTTCTTTTGTAACAAGTCTGTTACTTGTCACCCATACCAAATCATCCTTTTGGTATCTTTTCTTTTCCATGTCCTCTTCACTAGAACTCTTTCTTCTCCTTGAGAACTTTAGCTCAACTTCCAAAGATATTTACTACTACATCTTTAATTTCTCACTTCCCTTTACCTTCAATAATTTCATTTTACTATTGGGTACTACCACCTTTCACTCATCTAAGAGTTCTTCCTACTCTATCTTCATAGCTCATGTGCTATAATGTTGATACAACTCATTCTACCTTTTAGCAATTTCACTACTTCCATTGACCTGCAAAATCTTACCTCAGGATACATCAAAGTACCTTTTTAAACCTGCAAATTTTCTTCAAAGATTTCTTAAAACTAATACCCATTCCACCAATTAGAACTTTTCCAAATGATTCATCTGTCCACTATTTCATTTAACCTTCTTCATTCAAAAGACTCCATATAGTCAGCAACTATTTCCCATATTACTTTTCATAATGGATACTTCAATTTTTAAGATCAGTTAAGATTCAAGCTAAACTTCAACAATTCATGTCAGACACTACAAATTCCTTCTGACAATGTTTTATAAGCAAATTTTGTCTTGCGTCTGTAAATTTCAAATTTCAATCCTTGTAGTGGCTCTTCTTTCAAATCTATTGAATCCAGTATTTAGTCTAATTGTTCCTTCAACCATCAATATCATTGTCTTCAACAATACTTAAGAAATCCTCAATCATTCTTCAATTTTCACAAAATTCTTCAAATCATTTAAATGTCTTTAATGCCATAGCAAACCACTCTTCTATTTAACTTTAAATTCAAAACCTTTTACTTCAATTTACCTTTTAAATCAAGCCAATCTTTCAATCAACTTACATGGAAATTTCATTTTCCTGAAAGGAAAACATCTTCTCCTCTAAATTTCACTCCCTTGTTGTTCTTCAGACATTCAAAATAAATCTTTGTAAAATCAAAAATAAATATTCTTACAAGATCTGCAATATCTTGTAGTAATTCCCAGATTTCAACAATTCTGACAAAATATCAAACTACCTCTATTTAAAAATTCTGGTAGGTATCTCCAATGTTCTTCTGATCATCCCAAGACTTTTTCCTTATAGTCTCTCTGCTAAAATTACTTCATTTTCTTCTTTGTTGCAGCTACTTGCTGAGAATAAAATTCAGCCCTTCAACCAAACTCCACAGAGCATTGGTCTAGCTCTAATACCACTAATGATGCAGCCAAGATGCATCCTTTGGTCTTACATGCAGAATTATGTTTTATGGGTCCACGTTTTTCAAATGATCATCCAAAGGCAACTTTAAAACTCTTAAAATGCTCTCGATTTATCTGTTGTTTCAATTTCAAGTTCCTTTACAATATAGGAACAGGAATTGAATTCTTGGAACTGGAACTCAATCGCTGGTTCAGGATCCAATGCTAAATAGTTGAAAAAAAACTCCGCAATGCTCCAGAATTCAACTTGATTAAACTACAATTGTAGCTCATTGGGTATGTTTTTCAAAGATTCTTCCGAGTTGACTTAGAATGCGATATCCATCGGATTTGACCTCTTCAAATTGATGGTCAGGATTAACTAAGCTATTAACTCAGTTTTATAATATATTGGGTATGTTCTTGGAATACCACTTACAGCCTTTAGGCCACCCGATAAATCGCCCTCTTTACATCTATTCGTGTGGTTGCATGAAAGAATCATTCAACACACTGTCACGCACTTTAAAAATCAGATGGGTATGAGCCATCCATCCCACCTCTACGCAGTGCACACTGCAATCAATTTTAATGCCACGTTTCCTTCTATACGCTGGAATTGATTTCAACAGGTGTATCTGCCTTCTATACCTCTCCTAGGGTGATCCTCCACAATTGATTGCATGCCTTTAGACCAAACTGCTTACCACCTTTACACCACATGAAATTCTGCTTACCACCACTTCAAAACCACTTTCCTTCGTACATATATTTCTGGTATCAATTTTGATGTTTTGTCGACGATGGAAACGTTCTATCGGCTATGTTCCAATAGATATTAATTGCTAAACTGGAAATACACTACCATACTTTAAGGTTCTGAATTACAACTTTGAAAACCCCAATACTCTATTCGTTGTGGATTCTGAATAGGATGTGTAGATAGGTAATAATATGAAAAGGCTCGAATCATAACAAATATGATACACAAGCTTTCTGAATCAATTATATGAACATGAATCAACACAATTGGAAATTGAAATCATCAATACACACATTCACAAAATCTTTGCATCGATAACAACTTATTTCATTCATACTCAATAGAATGACATATCACAAAGTCACAACCCTTCCGACTTGATTAAAACATAGTTTTGACCTCTGCCTTATTAATCCTGGAACCTTACATCACTCTTGTACTCTCTCTCTCTCTCTCGTTCCCTCTCCTTTTTTCAATTACTTTTTTCTTTTTTGTTGATCACTCCAATTACATTAACACGCAATTCCTATTATTATTGACTGAGCAATCAAATCCCTATTCTAAGGGTCTAATCCACACCTATGCTAACAGCTGTATCCCCTATTCTAATAATAACACACATATGTTGATTATTACAATATTTGAATAAATGAAGATACGAGAGATATAACCCTCTCTATTAACATAGACATTGACCACTTATTCCCTTTTCTACTCAAAATTTGACAACAAATAAACTATTCACATACATTTAAATTAACTAGAATTAATTAACCTCTTGTCTTCCAACCCTTTTTTAGCCAAAACATGTGATCACACCATCACATTGTTGGCTAGCTCTAAATGCTCCTACATCGGTATCCTGTAAGAAATCATCCATACCAACCTCTATATCATGGACTTTGTTTTAGATGTTTTCAATTGTTGACTCAGAACACAATGGGAATTGAATAGGTTGTTGATTCAACCATACTTGGTATGCTTCCTCTCCTATATATGCACATTTAAGAACAAGATTTTGATTTGACATCATAATGAGGTGTAAGAGTAGATGGTAGATATGTCGCTCCTCATTATACTCTTATCTATAAACATATTGAACATTACATCGATAATATTGGAAACACAATGGATTTACTATATTTAAATATTATGTGAAATATTGATTAAAAGTGTGCAATTTTTTTCGTATTAATAAACATGCAACAAACCACTCTATAAAACAAATTTCCAATTAAGTAATACATTTACATAATTCCATAAAAAATAAATTCACGATCGAGATGTCATAAAAGATATTCAATTCATGGTATAGTGAAATTAGCCTAATTTAGTTGTTGGAATATGCCATGCTACAATTGGTAGGGTAAAGTTGCTATCCATTTTTGTCAAACATTTCCCTTCAATATCTTTCTCTTAATAAGAGATTGTGGAACTTTTTCATCAGTGGAATATTTTGTGCATTCAAACTTGATTCTAAATCATGACCTTGCAAAAATCAATGAACATTTATTCAAATGGATATGCATAAATAACATAAATTAATCATAAAAAAATACGGACTTACTACAAACAACGAGGTAGAACTTAACAACTTGCAATGATATAGAATTAGCTCAAATTTGAAGAATTGACCATTTGACATATAAACTTCCCCCTGAATTTGAGCTAAACCTATCATCAATATATGACTTTATTCTTAAATAAAAGTTTGGGAAACATAGAACAATCTAACTTCAAAATGAATATCCAAAGGCTTTTAAATGTTATTGAAGCATTTAATTACTTAATAACATATCAGTGCCAATTTATATAACTAACACATTGGTGTGTCATGTAACTAATAACACAAAGTTCGGCCTTAAGTTTTTCCTCTACTAGGCAAAATCTCCGCAATTAAATTTTTGTGGAGGTTTATATTTGTATTTTTCATTTAAATTCTATAGTGATGTGTTTCTTGTTTAGTGAGCACCGATGCACTTGTAATGAAAAAAATACACTGTTAAAGTGCGTTAAGAAAAAAATAATGCATGTCTTTATCATCCACTAGCTAAAATATAAAAAAATGAGTTCTAATTTAATTTACATAAATTTATGTCAATAAGTTAAACCATAATTCTTCTTTCATTATTTTACTAAATTAAGGGAGATGTGTAGAAGAGAAATTTGCCAGCAATGGCTTTAGAGTGAGTAGATATTTTTGAAGAGTTGAATTTGTAAGGAATCACTATAGGTCACATACAAATCTGTAGAGGAAATTTTAGGTATGTGATATTATTATATTAATCATCTCAATCTTTCTCCTATTTGATTCAATATTTTTTTTGTGCATTCTTGAGAAAATAGAAGGGGAATTATTATTACTATTTTTATTTTTAATTGTGTTTATAAAACAAACTGTAATCCTTATTTCATTCTTTTGCCAAAATTTAAAAAGGAGATTTGTGTTGCAGAAGGGATTTACCAATAAAGGCTCTAGTGTGAGATTTTTTTTTAAAGAGTCAAATTTGTGAGTGATCACTATGGGTTACATATAAATATGGAAAGATAAAATTTTAGGTATATGACTTCATTCCCTTGATCATTTTATTCTTTCCCTTATTTGATCAAACATTTTTAGTGCATTCCCAAAAAAATAGAAGGGTTTTATAATTACCTTCGATATTGAGTTTTCATAGTGTTTTTATGTAGGTTTTAATAGGTTTTTTTTTAATTTTATAAGGGGTGCTTGGTATATGTTTCAATTGGAATACTTATTGCATTGGAGCCAAAATGGCCATGTTGCTTTCAGGTTTTCATTTCAAAAAAATGTTTCTACGGTTTCTAGTACACATGGTACAATGAATGTGCACTGGTGCATATACTCAATCAATTGACATAGCTCACATAAAATTAATTAGAAAACTAAAAACATTGTCTTAAATTTCTTGATGGATTTGATAGTGTGTACTAAATAACAAAGTGGAATGAATGCATCTTTATGTTATAAAGAAGCATGTGAATATACAATTTGAAAAAACAAATCGCAATGTGCAAGTGAACAATATTCCTATACTAGTGTTTAGAGATATGTATAACACACTGATGCATACTATGTTATCAAGCACACTATTATTTGATTTCAAAATAAATTTTGATAATGTTTACATTTTATGCTTCATATTAATTCTTTTTATTCTAGGATGGTCAATAGAAGTCCAAGGAAAACAAGTTATTGCACTGGTTGCGTTGGGAGTTCAACCCAACAAGTAGATAAGGAAATTTCTTTAATTTTTATCCAAAAATTAATGTATTTGAGTTATCTATTTGAGGTTTAAATTAGTGATGTGTATTAGTTAATGGATATCATGCAGTGAAAAAACTTGAAGAAACTTGATATGATTTTTTACAATCTAAATGAAAAATAGTGCAAAGGCTTGTTGAAAATGTTGCAAAGAGAGGAACCAAGTAGATCAAAAGGTAATAAACATAAATTTTTTCCTTTAGTTTTCATTAAAATGATTCTCTTAATAGTAATTTCTAACATTTTTTAAATATTCTATTTCATAGTTTTTTAATCTTGTGCGAGGATTGATAAAAAGGAAACATAATGGAATCATAAGACGATAACAAATATGAATAATGTAAATGGCGATGAATCAGTCCTCAGTTAATTTGAAGTGATGCTAGAAGTTAACAAGATGGGGGGGAGTTACAAAACTATGGGGGATATAATGAAAAGAATGCATAAACATACTTTCCACTTAAAATGAAAAAATCAATCCAATGGCTCAAAGAATTAGGTTATACATATACTACAATAAGAATTTATAAAGCAATGGCTAATGAGAGTTATGAGATTTTCAATAACCAAAATTTCTTACAAGAAAAAAAGGAATCATTTAAAAATTATTATTATTATTATTATTATTATTATTATTATTATTATTATGTAATGGAACAAGTACGAAATTTTGTATTAAAAGAAAAAATGGATTATAGGCCAATACCTTTACATTTTCCAAACATATCTGAGAGATTTCGTTGAACATTTCTTTCTAAAACAGAGCTTCCCTACATCTAGTAAAATTATGGATTACATATTGACACTGATATGTATCGTAGATTCTAATGAAGACACCCAACAACAAAACATACTTGCAATACATTAATTATGTCTATCAGAGAGGTTTGAGCTAGATGGGCCAACTTCTTGATCAACTTTGCTTGACTCTATAGTTTGTACAAAAACCTTGAGAGTTCAGACGTGTGTGCCACAAATTTTTTCTTGTCTGAGGAGCATATGTCTCGACATCAGCATGACTACACTTAGACCTCTATTGAAGCCCACTTCCATTATGCTAACTCTTATGTTTAATATTATTGTCTCCAACTCCATGAAATCATGGACCTTTTCAAAATTTATCTGGAGTAGTTCAATTTTCTGATCTAGTAGCACCAATTGAAGAACCAATTCCTTATCTTCTAGGTAATTTCGTCAGTTATTGAGCTCTAGCAAATATGCTACTGATTTCGAGACCTTGTCAATTAGTTGAGCCATCTAGTCTAGGTCTCAATCTAGGAAATGTGAATCTCAAGCCATTGAGCCCATCCAACACCGAAATAATCCTAGAGTATTAGTAGCAGATACACATTTTACTTCATCATCAAGAGGCAGGAGTGATAAAAACACAACTTTAGGAGAAATATATATAGAATAGGCTCTACTTATGCAGTGATGACACCAACTATGGATCATCAACGTTATAGAAACCCATTTCATTTCTCCAAGATTGCAATCTTGTCCAACTTTCTCCATTAATTCACATTATTTGTAGAGAGTGAATTCCATTAATTTGGAATGACTGAGGTATGGGTACCTTCTCAATTTTTTGAGGTTATCAATATGAAATTACCCCTCCCGTATTTGTCTAAGCCTGATCAACCACCAAGCGCCCCTTCTCTTAGCGTCTAGTAAACTTGGGTCGCTAATATTCAGATCTATGTAGTCCAATATTATTTGAATTATTAATTTACTCTAAAGATATAATATGCCTTGGAATAGGAGTGGGGATGGATCCGAGGGTAAAAAATGAAGATTGATAATATAACTCTATCCAATTTTTAGTGACTTGGATTGCCTAATTGTCTACAAATGTGGAGTTTCATTTCTTCTCTATTTTTTCTACCAATCATGGAAATGAAACATAGGATATTTGGTTATCTGATTCCATCACTCCTTGATCCAACCTTGCCCCTTTATTTGCTAGAGTATCAACCTCTTTATTTTTATAATGAAGAATATGAGATAATTGTACTTCCTTGAAGAGACTCAACTACTTAGAGATCCTTATCATAATATTGTGATCTAATTTTGATATTGTGAACATTATACCCAGACCCCAAACATATTGAATCTCTCTTTTTTAATTAGGATGAATGATAACCCATCTTGCTCCAACCAACCTGACATTAAAAAGTTATTATTACTAAACATGTTTTTCTGAAATGTGTTCCAAAATTAACAAATTATTTTTGTGCTATATATACTTTCATGTCGATTTAAATCAAACTATTGTGATTTTTTTTTCAAAAATATTATGTGAATTCCAAAAGACAGAGTGGAAACCAAATACTTGTTGGTATGGATGTCCAAAAATGTATACAAGGAGATGGTAAAAGAAATGAGTATAACTATGTTACATGAGGAGTCATACCAACAACAATGTTCACTATATGTATGCAATAATTGATTTATTCTTTTATGTACATCATATTTAATTATCACAGGAAACACTAATTTTCAATTTTTTTGTTGCAAAAATAGAAAACAAAATGGAACCCATTTTGCACATAAAATGGGAAGGACAGGAAGAAAATGGTTTATTGCAAATTTTGTGATTACTTGCTTTTTTTGACTCACTTAAGATTTCATATTTGTTGTGATTTTTATATATTTACGTAATTCATTTACACTTGTCCATCGATGTCTCGTAATAGGTTCTAACATACAAATAAATTGACATCGACGAATTGATCCACATTGGGCTAAGTAAGGGTTCTAAGTATATGATGAAGTATCAAGGGTTAATTAAAAAATTTGTAAGTAGACATGTCATTTAATTTTACACATTTTATAATAAATAAAACAACGAAAAACCTTCATATTTATTGGACACCTAATTGCTAAGGGTTGGTGTGGAATGTGAAAAGTCACCTGAGTCCAAGAGACCACTTGGTATATGAAGACCAAGGGTCACAAGGAAATGTATAAATGTGTAAATATTTGAGAAATAAATGAAACTATGCTTTATCTTTCATATCTCTTGTCTATCATGTATGTTTACAATATTCATTATATTTATGCATTGTCATGGCACATGACTAAACAAACATGGAACACAATATGGAGTGGAGCCAAAGAAATGTATTTTGAGAGACAACATGCATCATAGTTTCAAAGTGTTATGAAACCAACTCACAAAAAGATAGAAAAGAAAAATCAATGCCTTAGAAATCAGCCTCTTCGAGGGAGAAACCTCCTTTACATTACACAAATGAACAATTCTTGGATGATACAAATGAAAAAACATCTTTTGTACATATAGGAGTCTAAGGGGTCACAATATAATCAAAGCTGACATAACAATAATAATATAAGGGCACAACAATAACAATAGTGGGCTTCTATGGGGCACAATAATAACAATATG
>APFE030081733.1:0-70648 GCA_000404065.3 Pinus taeda | reverse complement strand
TCTCTTAAATATGATGTGATGGATGGTGGGTGATATCCATAAAGTTCCACAAATATGGTCATTTTTGTTGCAGTATGGAAGGAAGTGTTATACCACCATTCAACCAAAGGCAACCATTTAAACCATTGTGTCTTTTTATCATATACAAAGCAACGAAGATATCCTTCCAACATTTGTTTACTATCTCAGTTTTCCCATCAGATTAAGGATGATAAGATCAGCTATGAGCTAACTGAGTACCAAGACAAGAAAATAATTCTATCCAAAAATTTCCAGTGAAAATGGGATCTCTGTCACTTACAATAATCTTTGGTTTTCCATGTAGATTTTGAATTGTTTCCATAAATGCAGTAGAAATTATGTTGCTTTAAATGGATGAGATAATGCACAAAAGTGTGCATACTTGGTAAGTTTGTCAACTACCACCATGATGACACTCTTTCATTCGGACTTGGGTAACCTGTGATAAAATCCATTGAAACCTCCTCCCATTGTTGACTTGGAATGGATAAAGGTTGTAATAGACCCTAGGCCTTATTTGTTTCAACTTTATTTTGTTAGAAAACCAAACATTCTGCCACAAACTTTTGAATATCAGATTTAAGGCCATCCCAAAAAAATTCCTTCTTAACCCTGTGGTAAGTTTTTAAAAATCTTGAGTGCCCTCCTAAGGGATAGGCATGAAATTCCATAAGAATATTTTGTTTTAGTTGGGAATTCTGACATAGGTATAAGCGATCTTTGTACCATAACGAATCGTTTTTCTAGCTAAATGTATCAGATGTATTGGGATCTTGTTGTATCTTTTGAATGAGTGCCCACACTTCTTCATCATTCTTCCATTCATCCCTTTCTTCGTTTATCCAATCTGGTTGGATAATAGAAATGGCACAAAGAAATGCTTCCACGTCCTCATCCTTTCTTGAGAGTGCATCTACCACAACATTTTTCTTCCCTTTTTTGTATATGATTTCAAAGTCATAACCCAACATCTTTGTGACCCATTTTTGTTTCTCTTCTGAAGATAATATTTGTTCTAAAAGTATTTAAGACTATCATGATCCATTTTTACCTTGACGTGTCTTCCCATTACTTAGGGTCTCCATTTCTTAAGTGCATGTAGTATTGCCAACATTTCCTTCTCATAAATAGCTTTTTTTAAATACTTTCCTTTGATTAGACGACTTTCGAAAGCAATGGGTCTTTCTTATTACATTAAAACATCACCAATTCCATTTCCCGAGGCATCACATTCCACAATAAAGGTTTTTGTGAAGTCCAGCATAGCTAAGACCGATGCTTGGCACATTGCCTCTTTAAGATGTTCAAAGGCCTTCGTTGCTTCTGGAGTCCATAAAAATGCATCTTTCTTCAATAATGTTGTTAGAGGTGTCACTATTCTCCCATAATTCTTAACAAACTTGCCATAATACCAGGTCAACCCGAGAAATCCACGCAGATGCTTTATGGATGTGTGGGTTTTTCATTCCTTAATGGCTTTACTTTTTCTAGGGTCTACCTTAACACCCTCATGAGATACAATATGACCCATATATTCCACCTCTTGTACTCCAAAGTAACATTTTGATATTTTTCATAAAATTGTTTCTCCTCCAATAGTTTGAGAACCCTATCAACATGTTGAACATGACCCTTCCAAAACTTGCTATAGATTAGTATATCATCAAAAAATACTAACACAAATTTTCGAAGGAAGGGTTTGAAAATGGAATTTATCAAACCTTAAAATGTAGAAGGTGCATTGGTGAGGCCAAAAGGCATGACCAAAAATTCATAATGACCCTCATGAGTTCTAAATTTTGTTTTTGGAATGTCTTTGGTCTTCAATATTCTGATTTGATGATATCTTGAACGAATATCCAACTTGGTGAAGTAAATTGATCCATGCAATTCATCCAATAGTTCATCAATGACAAGAACGGAAAATTTATCTTTAATAGTGAGCTTGTTGAGCTCCCTATAATCCAGAAACATGCACCATGATCGATCCTTCTTGTGCACCAATACTACTGGAGCAGAGAAAGAACTTTGACTAGGTTGAATTATACCAACCCCTAGCATTTCTGCAACCATATGTTCAATTTCACTATTTTCGGCACAGAGATATCTATAAGGCCTGATGTTTGGAGGAACACTTCCTGGAATCAAATGAATAGCATGATCATGATCACGAATAGGAGGGAGACCTTTGGGAGTCTCAAATACCTTGGAATGATTGTCCAAGAATTTTTGGAGATTTGGAGAAATAGATGATTTCAATGTGGGAACTTCTAGAGAACATGTGAAATTATGCCTCGTTGTTATTTATTTAGAAAATTTTTCATTCCATTAGAGATTATTATCTTTCCTGGTTTCCCTGTGATGCCTCTTAATTCAAATTCCTTTCCTTCCAAAGAAAATTTCATGAAAGGTTCTTGAAAATTAAAATCTATTGTGCCCAAGGATTGTAGCCATTGGATTCCTAGCATAACATCAGCACCACCCATTGGAATGGAAATCATTGGGATATTCAATACATATTCTCCCATGAATAGCTTGATATTATGGCACTTTCTAGAGAAATTTATGGTTCCTCCACTTGCAACCATCACTTAAAACTCTAGTGTTGGATATAGGAAGCAATTCAATTCCTTCGCTATCTTACAATGAATAACGTTATGGGTACTGACCGAATCAATCAACACTATTACCTTTTTCTTCTTGATATGTCCTTCTATCTTGATAGTTTGAGGAGTGGTAATTCTAGCCAATGCATTACAAGATATGGCCAGATTCATTTCTTATTTCTCTAGCTCTTGTTCATGGTGGATATCCTCTTCTTTTGACGTTTCTTGTTCCTTGTCTTCCTCCTCTTCACAATCTATGAAAAATAATTTCTTCTCAGCATACTTATGACCTTTAGTCTATTTTCTATCACAATTGTAACAAATCCATTTTTCTCTTTTTTCTTCGAATTGTTGGGGTGTCAACCTTGTAGGTTTTGGAAGGCTAGGGGAAACGACTCTTTCATCGTTATAGTTGTGAGTGGTAGGCTTCCTTGTTGCCATAATTTTTATTTCAATTTTCTTGCCAACCTGAATGCCTTCTCTAATGAGTCAGGTTCACAAAGGCGAACCTCATGTTGGATGTTAGTCTTTAAATTCCCTATGACCACATCAATCCTATGCTCCTCTGGAATATCTTTTACCCTTATATTCAATTTTTGGATGTCCTCAGTGTGATCCATCATTGAACCCTTTTGTTTGAGGTTTATCAATTAGCTAAAAAAAGTGTTTCTTTTTGTATCCTCATAATGTGCTATCATTTCTTCCATAAAAAATTCCCAAGTGACAATTTGTTTACGAGAGCAAAGCCATCAATACTAGACAAACTGATTTGGTTCTGAATATAAAGTTTCAATGCGTACCTTTTGTGTGTTTTGCACATTATGGATATCGAAATATTGCTCCATCTGTAGAATCCATGTTACAGGATCCTTTCCATCAAAATTCCACATATCAATCTTTGGAACATGGTGGATCTTCAATATAATGTTAGAGTCTATGAAACCATGATTAAAATTTATTTTGTTCTCATCATGAGTTTCATTTACTACCCTTTCACCATTAGTAAGAATTTCCATGTTTCCTTTGAGTTTTTCTTCTATACCATCCATCTTAGTGTCCATGCCATTAATCTTAGCTTCCATGCCCCATCTTAGCTTCAATGTCATCCATCTTAATTTGCAACCTTTCATATTAGCTTCCACGCCATTCATCTTAGCTTCCATGCCTTTTTTTAAACCATCAATCTTAGCTTCTGTTACCTTTTGTGAGAGTGAATTTTTTGCACTTGGTCTCGTAATTTTGATATATCATGTTGCATTTCTTCCTCTTGTTCATGAGTAATGCTAGAGCTTTTATGTTTCTTACTAGGTGTTTCCATTTTCTTTCTTTGAGGCATCAATTAATGATAATTATGCTTCACTATGCCCTTTGAACTTCAAACTAATTTTTCAACCCAAACTTATGCAAAATTTAAAAATATTACATGCCTTTTCATTTTGTAGAAGCTTGATATTGAATCTGTTGTATCTATGTAATTGCGGATCTCCAAGGTCTAAAATTTCTTCCTGCGGTATCCTTCTGAGTCCTTTTTCCAATGCCACCCGTTTGATTAAAATTTGATTCTCCAAGAAAGCGTTATTCCCAATCTCCCAAGATGACCTGATTATATAATTTTTCAGTAGAGAAAACTTGTACGACATGCCACGTGTCACTATTTTGACCTTCGGATTTGAAAAAAGATACACAAAAAACTAAAATCCGTCCTCTTTTTGTAACTTCTTAAGAAATTTCAATCTGATGCTCAGAGAGAAAGTTATGACGATTTTCCTAAGGTCACCTGTTTGGAATGTAATTCAGGATCTGCAAAAACCCTAACTTCCTCATATCATATCTCCAAAAATATAGCAAGACAAGCTCTGAAATTTAGACCAGAGGTTCATAACAATTTCGGATCAAATAAGTTTTTTTTTTAGCTTCTGAAACATCATAGAAAAAAAGTTAAATCGAGAATGCCAGGATGACATGTTTGGAGTAGTGAAACCCTAGAATCCAAAGCTCTGATACCAAATGTTATGAAACCAGCTCACAAAAAGGTAGAAAAGAAAGATCAACACCTTAGAAATCAACCTCTTCAAGGGGTCAACCTCCTTTACATTACACAAAGGAACAATTCTTGGGTGATATAAATGACAAAACCTCCTTTCTATATATAGGAGTCTAAGGGGTCACAATATAATCAAAAGTGACATAACAATAATAATATAAGAGAACAAAAATAACAATAGTGGGCTTCTATGGGGCACAATAATAACAATATAGGGACAATAGGGGCACAACAATAACAATAAGGGCTACAATGACAATATTAATGGGGGAATCACTAGTATTATAGGGACCTAACACAAAGACTATGTATTTTTTATGAATCACTCACTACTATGACACACTTCTTTATTTATGTATTCATATGAATTATACTACATAAATATAGATATACTTACTACACTTTGTTTTTTTTATTTGTAGATGGAACATGAAGAGATAGAATGTCAAAAACAAACTTATCAATGAAACATTAGGCAAAATAAACAAAGTACAATATTTCCTACAAGTGACAAATAAATGAGGCATTCACACAACTTAAGCGACAGGAATAATTCAAGTGATTATCCACAATCAATATAATTGAATGCCATTGAAAGTTGAATGTTTTTGTAATATTTCTCTTTGAAAAATAGCGATTTTGTTTAATCTACTCTATGATATATTGTCCCAATTACATAAAGGCATGTTATCAATAACTGTAACAATTACATATCAACATTTTGTTTAATGTATTGGACATATTGTTTGAATTAGATGTGGATAGGTTATTGATAAGCATAACAATTACATATTTGTTAAATTTTGATTATTGTGGACCTTTAAATGCCCCATTGTGTATGATGTGGAGTCCCTTATTCATATATAATCAAATTGATTACTTATATTATTGTATTGTTTAATGTTTTTGAAATGTTACATTGTTGACTAATTAAGATATGGATGATTTACGATAAAGGCAATGAGGAGGATCTTTGAGTTGGAAGTGAAAGCACAGAACGAGGATTTGGACCAACAGGAGATCATCGTTGGTAGCCATGGAGGGGTGAGGAGGGGGGAGTTCTACTCCCTCCTATAACCATGTAGTGGCAAACAGAACCAAGGAAGCAGGTTCGAAACGCTTCAAAAAACCAATGGAGGCAAGAACAGAGAGGATCATCATAGAAAAGATGAAAAATATCAGTTCCCATGAGTAGGAAGAGAATCATGAGGAAGTTAGAGGAGAGAAGAGAACAGAAGGCAACAGTTAGAGAGTTGAGCACGAGAGTGTGATAGGACTCTACAAACCCAGGTCAACCATTAAACCTCGGGTTGTTTTAAATAATCTGGTGCTACAGGAGCACAGGGATCACATGGCGGCATACGCAGTTATATGTAAATTTATGGGAATATGGCCAACGGAGAAGGCTTTGCAGGTTTGGATAAGAAACCAATGGAAACCTAAGGGGGAAATAACCCTCCACCTTGGAACCAAGGGTTTCTTCACAGTGGTGTTCACAAACCTAGAGGACAAAGACAAGAGTGTTCAAAGGAGGACCATACTTTTATGCTGCGGTTGGCCTCTACATGTGACCATGGGTGATGAATTTTGTCCCCGAACGACAAAATTTCACATCAGTACCGGTATGGATACGAATCTACTCCCTACCTTTAGATTATTGGCTTCCTGAATCCTTAAAAGTTGTAGGCAATAAATTAGGTCATTTTTTTAAAATATCAGAGGCGACTCTACGAGAAAAATACACCTCATTTGCTCGCATATGTGTAGAAATGGATGTATCAGGAGCATTTCCGGATGAAATCATTCTAGAAGTTTATGATGAATAATGGGTGCAGGCATTGGACTATGAAAATGTCCCATTCAGATGCCGTAAATGTCATGAACATGGGCACCTCATCAGAGATTTCCCTTTAAACAAACTAGAGGACAATATGAAAACCAATAAAGGAAAAGACCCCGAAGGCTTTACCAAGATGGGAGGCAAAGGGAAAGGAGGAAAAAAGTACCAAAGGAAAACTAGAGAGGATAAACACCCAAGTCATAACAGTTTCAAGATTTTAGAAGAAGAAGGTGGGAACAATGCAATGAACCAACCATCGAAGGATAATCCTACATAGAAGGAAAAAGATGCTAGTATGGAGGATGTACCTGAGAACAAAAAACTAAAGGAAGATCTTCCAAGCATCATGGAACTTGGCAGGGACCATGAGATGACCCCAAGTGAAGTTGGAACAGAGGACCACGAACTACAGGAGATTCTTGAGAGGGATAATCTCGATCTAGAAACATTCTTGGAGCAAGGAACCACCAAACGGGATGATTCTCTACCACAAGAGGAGTTTGACAAAGTACAACAACTCTTCCTCTAGAGATCTCAAGAAAAGGGTTCTGGAGTCAAAAGAAACCATGACAGCTAGGAAAATGGAGGGGTTAAAACGATGGAGGCAATGTCAGGACACTCTTCCAAGAACCCAGGTAGGAAAAGAGGAAGGAAAAGATAGAATGAGATGCTGACAGAGTGTGGGAAACTCATGATTAACTCAAGTAAGATGAAAGATCTTACTAGTTACTCACTTACAAATATTTCATAATGAAGCTCACGACCTAGAACAATAGGGGTCTAGGAAGTAAAAGGAAACAAAGAAATCTTAGCAATAGAATAAAAGAAGAAAAACCAAACATGGTGTTTATCCAGGAAACAAAATGTTCAATAGATAAAATCAGAGAGACACATAGAAAATGGCTCATTAAGTATGAGTATCTAGAAGTTAAAGCATACAACATAGTAAGTGGGATTCTCACACTCTAGAATCCCCAAAAACTTGGAATCCTAGATGCTGAAGCATCCAAGAACTACCTTTCAATGGTGATCCAACCTTTGGGGGATAAGGAAATATATATGATCACAAATGTCTATGGTCAAAAACTTCAAGACAAACTCATGCTTCTCACCTCACTGGAGGAGTTTAGAGAGAAACATCCTGTTATGCCCTAGATTCTGGGAGGGGATTTTAATATGATCAGATATCTTACAGAAAAAGAAGGCGGGACCAGAAAACTAGGCAGAGACTCCATTTCCTTCCAGAACTTCCTAAACGACACGAGGCTAGTGGACATGGAGACAATAAATGGTACTTTCACCTGGAAAAATAAGAGGGGAGGGGCTTCTCAAGTTTCCTCTAAACTAGATAGATTTATAATCTCAGACAACCTCCTTCTCACTGGCCCTGACTTGACTGCATCAATCCTTCCTTTTGGAGGCTCAGATCACTAGCCTATCCAACTTGAAGCTTCTTTTATAGGAACTATGAGGAACATACCTTTCAGGTTTGAAAATGTCTGGCTCACTCACCATGACTTCATTAGTAATATTGGTAAATGGTGGGTGGAAGATTTTCCCGTTCAAGGCACTAATATGTTCCTTCTACATCAAAGACTGAAACACATCAAACTCAAGCTTAAAGAATGGAACAAAAAGGAGTTCGGAAATATTTTCAAAGCTAAAAGAGAGGTTGAACATAAACTACAAGGAATCAATCAGATCCTTATCACAGATGGCTTTACCGAGGAAAGAAAAATTCAAGCTGACACTCTTCAACGGGAATGGGAAGACAGATTCCAGCAAGAGGAGATCTTCTGGAGGCAAAAATTGAGAGTGCAATGGCTTAAAGAAGGGGACAGAAACACAAAGTTTTTTCACAAGTTAACCATGGATCACAGGTCACATAACAGGATTTCAAAACTCAGAGACACTCAAGGGAAAGAGCTCAACATCCACAAATAAATGGAATGTGCTCTAGTACAACATTTCCAAAGCATAGCAGAGGAGCCTCTCGTAGACAGATCACAATTTATCAACAACTTCAAGATGTACATTCTAAAGCTTGTAACTAGGGAAGACAATTACAATATTAATAGGCCAGTGACTGAAGAGGAAGTTACTAAAGTCATTAAAGAAATGAAAAATGGGAAAGCTCCAGGATCGGATGGGTTCAATGTTGAATTCTTCAAACCATGATGGGAAATAGTCAAACAAGATATCCTTGAAGTTATGGAGGACTCAAGAAGATCCAAAACTGTTTTGAGGGATCTTAATACTTCTTTCATAGCTTTGATTCCAAAGGAGGAAAAAGCTATGACACCAGATAGATTTAGACCCATAGCTTTATGCAATGTGGTGTACAAAATTATTTCCAAAGTAATTGCAAACAAACTCAATCCCCTACTTCCAACGCTTCTGTCTGAGGAGCAAACTGGTTATGTGTAAGGACGACAAATTCTAAACAACATCATTCAAGCTCATGAGGTGGTTCATTCTCTTAGGAGCAATAAGCAAGCAAGGATGATCATATAGCTTGACCTAGTGAAAGCTTATGACAAGCTCAACTGGTCATACATCAGGGAAGTACTAATAGCATACGACTTCAACCACAACTAGATAAGATGGGTAATGGCCCTTGTTACTACAACTAATTTTTCAATCCTGCTTAATGGCTCTCCATCTAGAACCTTTAGGCCTTCGAGAGGACTCTCACAAGGAGATCTGCTATCCCCCTTCCTCTTTATTCTCATGATGGAATGATTAGGCAGAGAAATTAAATCCTCCATTATAGATAGAAGAATCCAGGGTCTCAAACTCACCTGGAATGGGGATGCCTAGACTCATCAACAATTTGTGGATGACACCATGCTACAAGGTACACCCACGGTCAAGGAAGCTAAAGCGTTCAAACAAATCCTGAATGACTTTGCTATGGTAGCTAGTATAGAGGTAAGCCTCACCAAATCAAAAATTTTCTTTTTTAATATGACATTGCTATTCAAAGAAACCTCTCCAGAATTCTTAGCTTTTAGAGAGATTAGTTACCATCCAAATATCTGGGAATACCTCTCACTGATAAACCTCTAAGCAAGGAAGTTTGGGAGCCAGTGACTAATAGACTATGGGATAAAATGAGGAAATGGACAAGTAGGTCTTTGAATTTAGCACGGCGACTAGTGCTTACAAAAGTTGTCCTGCAAACTATTCTCACCTTCATATTTTCAGCTCTTCCTACTCCTAAAGTAGTTTGTCAACTCATCAGGAATATTCAAAGAGATTTTCTTTGGGGCAAAGGGGAAGAGAAAAATAAATGGGCTTTGGAAGCTTGGGATAAGCTCTGTAAACCTAAGAACCATGGGGTTCTGGGACTTCATGACCCTGGAACCCTTAGCAAAGTCTTGGGGGGAAATTTTTGGTGGAGATGGCTAAAGTAGTCAGTAACCCCATGGGCCAAGCTCCAAAAAACAGAAGTATGCAAACAATTGGCAAGAAAGGGACCATATTTAGATGTTTGGGCACATCAAGGGCTCCCACATTTGGAACAGTTCTTCGAAGAATAGAGCCATAGTTTAAAAGCACGGTTTCTAGGAGATCAGAGATGGAAACCTAGCATGGTTTTAGGAGGATAACTGGCAGCAGGAACCTAACCTGTGTAGAGAAGAATTATCCAATCTTAAGAATGACACTAACAATAAAGGTTTACTCAGGGTAAGTGATTTATGGGATCAAAAAAGATACAAGGATAAATGGAGAACATGGAAGAACCTAGGATACAGTGAAGAAACCCCTTTGAAGGCACAAGTAGAAGCTCTTGCAATCATCTTGGAACAAAGAAAGATTTTAACATCTACATTGTCTGACCAACTAAGATGGGGAAGAGACAATGAAGGCAACTTCAACCTCAAAGAAGCCAAAAGAATTACCATTGGGCTCGACTTTCCAAACCCTGATAAGATATGGAAGGACCTATGGTAGAACTCGCATTGGATGAAAATTTAACTGTTCATATGGTTGGTGCATCATAAAAAGGTTATGAATTGGAAAAATATTTGGAAAAGAGGTCTAGTTGGTCCATCTAGATGCCATTTGTGTGGTCTACAAGAAGAAACAATGGATCACCTACTCAACCTCTTCCCATTCGCCTCTACCTTGTGGAATTGGGTAGCCTCAATCTTTAGGCAAATTGCAAGGATGCATCCAACATTATTGGCACTTTAAAGAATTGGCAGAAATATTTCTCAGGAAATGAAACAGTCAACAAAGCTTGGACTCTGTTCCAAGTTTTTTGATCTGGGATGTTTGGAAAGAAAGAAATAATAGGATTTTCAAGAACAAAATTGGCTCAACATAGAGCATCATAGCTCAAATTATAAGACAACTCAAAGAAATTGTAAGTACCTGTCTAAAGAACCCCCCCAAAAACCCTCCTCTAAACCAGGATGCACATATATTTTTGCAATTGGGTCTCTAGTTGTTGATCCCCTGGGGCATAAGAAAGAGCGTAAGCTATACAACAACAGGTAAGGAATTCTGGCAACCTCATCCACATGGTTTTTTGAAATTAAATATAGATGGAGCCTCTAAAGGAAACCCTGGAGTGGTCGGTTACCGCGAAGTCATAAGAGATGAGAAGGGATACATACAAATCATCCTTCATAGTCATTTGGGGAATGCCACTAATAACATGGCGGAACTCATGACCTTAGAACAATGCCTAGAAATCTTGATTGAGTCAGATTTACACAATGTTATTGTAGAAGCAGACTTTGAATTGATAATTATTTCGGTCAAGAAGATATGCAATGGTACATCACCAGAAAAAGTGTCAAAACACTAGCAGATATTGCAGGTCTATCAACGTATACAATCCCACCTGAGAGCCCTGGGAACACTACAATTTGTTCACGTACGCAGAACAACCAACAGATTAGCAGATCGCTTGGCGAATGAAGGAGTGCTCTATTCAAGAAGTAATAGAAGATATACTTGGGAATTGACACCTTCGGGGACATTGCATGATGACTGTCATAGACAAGCGACCATAGACAGGGAAGTATTCTTAGAACATGTAAATTTAGCAGTCAGGGACTAATGAAAACAGTGGAAAATGGAACAAACATAAGGAGTAAACAACGGGCAAGTTGGCAAGTAGCCAACCATAGATTGCCTTGAACTCCACCATCCTATGGATTTCGGGAGAAAAACCACACGGGGGATAAATCTTCAAAGGTTAAGGAATGGCGGAAGAAATATTTGTCGACTGTTCGATCGACAGAGCAACAGATTGACGATCATCACACGGTGAAAGAGTGCAGAAGATAACGCAACGAAGAGGTGGTTTCTCAAAACCTTAAGTGGTATTTCAATCAGAGGATGGATGGTAAGTGGTAATGAAGGGTAGTCGCCCAATTCCACTAACCGAGCGACATGTAGCAACGGAGGAAAAGAATAAACTACTTTTCAAGCAGGTATTCTCTGTGATTTTTGTTGACCCGAAATCACTAAGGACCGTTGGATCCACTAAGTGCAGATCAACGACGGAGGAGAGTTGTGCAGTTTGATTGAGCGGGAAAAGTTATTGATCATTGGATCATGGAAAGAAATGGACGGTGGAGATTGGTTTAATCGGCGATCAGAGGAAGGTTAAGTGAAGGTGCGATGGAATGTTGTTAAGTGATGCGCCAATAGTGATGGAGCGGACCCGAAGAAGTTTTGCACGCAAGTGAATTCTTTTTGAAGTCCGGGTGAATTCCTTTTGAAGTCCCAGTGAATTCTTTTTGAATTTATCATGTGTTTGTGGGTATTTCTATTATAAACGGATTATAATAGAAATATAGCGCGATAAGAAGGCTTTTGTGATATGCAAGACTTTTGACATAAAGAGCTTAAGGGTTCATGTGTGCTAGTTATCCAGAGCGCCACTCTGAGGATGGTTACATAGAAGGGGCAGTTTCTGTGTACTCTTTAGTGGAATGATTGTTTTGTCAACAGTCCTGATGTAGTTTTGATTCATCAACCCAGTTGTCTGTTGAGGGGTTCACAGAGTTGGTGTTGTTGTTGTACAATATGTATTTTCTCTTGATTAATGGAAGGTTCCACTCTTACTTGATCAAAAAAAAGATATGAATGATTTACTTTGTTACAAACAATAGAGTTGTAATTCATTTTATTGTGCATGCATGAAATCATTATATTAAAATGCAATAGAAAACATATAAAAAACAATATTATTATAAAAAATGTTTGATTTTGAGATCATTAATTGAAAATAAACAAAAATATATACATATTGCATACCAATGCATTGTATTCTTTTGAACTCACTCAATACTATCTGCCATAAAATATACATCAATGTATTAATGAGTAACATGCTTTGGTGCCTAGTAGTTATAACACTACATTGATGATTAAAAATGTGAAAGTGTTATTTTTTTAAATGACATACACATAAAATGCTACAATGCACATAATTACAATATGCATTAATGTGACAAATACGCATATGCATTGGTGCTTAGTAACAAAGAAAGGCACTAATATCTCACTTCAAATATTAAAAATTTCACAAATGTTATGGAACAAATACATAAAACCCAGAAGTATGCACCATGTACACCAATGCCAGTATGGAGTGAAACTACACTATATATAAGAAGGATAAGTTACAAAATAACCCAAAGACTAGGAGAAACTCCTAAAAACACACAAAAAATAGTCATACATCCAAATCACATCTCCTTAATAATGACTATATGATTTATATATAAACATATTCACACATTGCACATGTGATCTCTTTCTTATTGGGTCAACCTTATTACATATAAATTTGTGCATTACCTATACATTAAACCCCATATATGCCCCCCCTTGGGGTCATATCATATACATTTAACCCCATATATGCCCCTCTTGGGGTCATATTAGTAACTCTGTTGTAAATTATTATCATCAACTAGTATTTGTTCTTAGTCCCCCTTGTTTGATACATCTATTGATTTAGGTATCGAAATCTTAACTTCAAATACGATTGTAGGATACCTTTAACTTATTTCTAATTTGAGGTTTATACAAGAATATTTTATGTACTATTTATATATTATTATGTTGCATTTAATCCAATAATTTATATTCTATATGCCCTCCTCGTATTATCCAACCTTGTTAAATGGGATAAAGGGTTGTAGCCTATGTTTTTAATTGTAGGTTATTTTCAACTACTTGTTAGTTACGCCAGAGCTAATGTAATCATCAACACAAGATACTACTTCCTTGTTTCTAAATACATTTATTTATGTCTTGTACATTCATTTTATTCCTTAATTAGTATAGTTGTTTAAATTTTCATTAGCACATTAGTTAGATGAATTTGTATTTATTTCATTTGAAAATAATAAATGGTGGATTGAGTCATAATTAGTAAAACCATAAATATTAATGGTTATTGGCCAAGATCCAGATGAAATTTCCTACCTCAAATGAGAGATATTCTATTTGGTCCTTTGTTCCAACAATAACCCCTAATATTGATGTTAGGAATTTCACCCTATCAACATAATATGCACTAGAAGGAGAGTGGATTAATAAGCTTCGTTGAGTAGAGATGCATTTTTATTTCCATAATTGTTTCATGGATATATTCCAAATCCAAAGAAGGAATCATATTTTAATTATTTCATGATCAAAAAGAAATTGTCATAGGTGTAGGGAGGCCATCAGACTTGTAGATCTGACGTGTAAATATTTTCCATTATTATTTAGCGTTACTTTGATTTTCACAACCGTAGCCTTAATTTTATAGTTTCATGTCCAATGTTTTTCTTGAATTTGGCCTCTCATTATTTCCACAATATATTTTCTTTCTGGAATAAATCACGTTCTTAGTTTGGGTTATTATTTGCATTCAAGACATTGATTAACTTTATCATGCTTTCATTAGGATAATAATACTATTTACTCGACTAGAACAAAGAAAAATAATACTATTCACTTTGACGATAATGAGTTTTCTCGCCAAAAGATTAAGATTTGGATTAGTAGGATCACATCCATGTAGAAAAGACTATTCAACTACTTAAAAGGTGATACATCAATTACAAGGTGATGCTATTCAATAGTTATTAGGCAAGAATTTTACTTTGAGTAGACCATAAAATTAACTTCTAACTCTATGGAAATGTCAAAAGGTTAGGTGAAATATTACCTTATCACATATAGAAAAACTTTAAGCCAAAAAAATGAAAGTGAAATACATGTGTGTGGAAATTGTGAGGATAACCTAATACATTTTATTAATCACAAGAAAAATAATCATTGACAGACTTCAAATACTCTTTTGGAATCAATTTTAAAATTTTTGTTTTTATTAAAGTGATTTTTCTAGAATAGTTGAACTATGTTTTCCTCTTTTTATTTTAACATAATACACTATTAATTTTTAGTAAATTATTTCACTTTGGTGTAATTAAACTTTTACTTTCCACTTTAATAAAAACCAAATTTTAATTCTATGTAACATTTTTAGAGGACACAGTGAACTTTCAAATAAATTAGTAAATTATTTCACTTTGGTGTAATTAAACTTTTACTTTCCACTTTAATAAAAACCAAATTTTAATTCTATGTAACATTTTTAGAGGACACAATGAACTTTCAAATAAATCAAAGTGTGTGCACTCCTTTGATAACTAAGAGCCATTGGGAAGTTTGGTGACTTTGAGTGATAGAGATAGTCAAGTTTCAACTCTAATAAAAAAACTCTTCTGTGATATTACATTTGAATTTGAGATTTTTTGAATTTTTTTCAAGAATCAAAACCAAAAAGAAAAAGATTTTTTTTTGGAGAAAAAGCTGAAAATTAAAAAAATGAAAAGTGGTACCCACAAATTCACAAAATTCTTAAGGTTCTTTGAGTTTTCAACAACATGATATGCTTTTTCTTAGAAAGTAAATTAAAATTACTAGATTTAAATGCTAATAAAAATGTATAATGGTGAAGTGCGTTTGGGAAATTTGAGGTATTAGTATCAATTACATATTGTTTCAATTGCTTTTTTTCATATTTTTTAAATTAATTTACTTTTCAATTCATTTTTTATCTAAATTAAATATTAGTTTCATTAAACATCATAGGTATTACACAAATTTCACCTCTTTTATATTTAAGAAATTATTTTTTTTCGTAGAGAAAAGCTTGAATGATCTTAAAAAAACCATTTAGAAAAGTTTAAAATAATCTTTCAATAAGTATTTTCTCATTCTAACTTATTTTTAGATAATTTGGTTCAATTACATTCATTCAATATGTATTTCTTCATGGTTCTCCATGCTCATGGACTTGATCAAATTTGGTCAAATATAGAATTAGAATTATTGTTTATAGTCTTCAAAATATAGAGCATTGCATGGAGAATGTGTAGTGGTAAAATATGTACATATAGATGCACATATTTTGTAAAGTATATATTATATTATGCACATAATTCAATATCAATTGATTCAATGAGGGTGTATAAGATTATTAGATTGTGCGTGTATTTTTAGTGAAACTAAGTATTAGGATTTTGTTCCATGTTAACATTCAAGGGTTTTTATTTGAATAAGTTTGTTAAAATCATCTTTGATGCAACAATCTATGTGGTGCAATGTTAAAAATAAGTGAATTATTAGAGTTTATGCAAAATAATGAAAAAAGTGAATTTCCTTCCAATGAAGAGATGTAGACTAATGCTAAACAAGATGGTTGGAGTGAAAATATAGGGTAATGTGTTGACAACCATCCTAAGTTAGATATGCTAGGAGTAATCCTAGATGACTTGGAAAGAGATACGAGGAATTCATCCACAAAGGAGAAAGAGAGCACAAAAAATGACATGAGAATTAATCTTAATCTAAAAAAAAATATATTTAAAAAGAATTAATCTTAATCTTCAAAAATGGTATTTCATAAGAATTATTGTAAATTATAAGCATAAGATTTTAGAAAATGTGGTATTTACTAGAAAGAATATTTTGTAGAATTTGAATTTTGATTAGTATCAGAGAGCAAGGTTGATTAAGTGGCTCATAGGTGTTTTTCAATGGCGTGGACCATATTTGTTTGTGAAGAAAATCCGTAAGTGTGAATTTCCAATGCATTGATGTAGGAAGATTCTCTAACAATATGGTAGATCTAAATAATAACCATATAAGATTTGATTAAACATGGTTTTGCCCCAAAAAATGTTTTGTGAAACTTGAGTTTTGATAAAGGATTTGAGAATAAACCATGGAATCTTGTGCAAGAAAAATGGTAAGAGTGGATTTGCAATATATTGATGAGGGAGAAGTTAGAAAAATATTGTAAAAGTAAAAAAGGGAAATAGGTGGAAACAATTATTAAATCAAGGAAAAATAGAAGCATGCACTTTTATAGAGTTAAAATTATTGAAGATGGTTTGATATGAGGATGGTATGAGATATTTATAGATAATTCCAAAATGGAGAGGAAGAGAAAGTGCGAAAGATGCTTAGAAGCCAATGAATGTAGAGAGAAAAAGGAAAAGGCGTGGGATGTGATAATTGATTGAGATGACATGAAGCTAATTGACATTAAGGAGTATATCAATGTAATAGAACATGGGTAAACGATTAAAAGAAAAACATATAAATATGTGAAATTCAAAATCTAATTAAATATGGTTGTTGGGATTCAAGCTTAGGTCTATATGACCACAATGTGGAAGGCTCACCACTAAAATGTAGCTAGAAGATGGTAATTTTCAAAGTAATAGAATCTTACCATTTGTAATTGAAATGTTGATTGTTTCAAAGTTGAACTTAATATTTTTTTTTAGTAAAGGAATCCATCCTAAATTTTAAAATTTTGTACTTATAGTTATACTTTGTATTATGGATAATTCAAATCATCTTATTTCATAATGATATCCTAATAACAATGAATAATATTTTTATTCAGTATTAATCATTATTTGATTCACCAAATATGTTTGAACAAGCCTAGATGTGGCAATGATTTATCCTTTCTCCTTGGTTGAGTGTCTCAAGTAAAATCCAATTTCTCAATGTTGGTATATTTAGAGAGATTTCCTTGTAATAGGGATTGGTACAAAAGTAAAAGCCATCATAAGATGATGATTAGGATCACATCATGAAAGATAAGACTTAAGAGAATGATATAACTATATACAACAAGGTACCTCTATGAATTAAGAGATAATACTCAATTGAATAGTTTGATTCCAAATTTAATATTAATTCATTTGTTCAAAGCCCTATATTAGAGAAATATTATAACACATTTATAAATAGAAAATTAAAATAACATGAATATGCATGTGTATGCTCACTTTCAATGTTTCGTAATATTCCCTTTACAAGCTCTATGTATAGGATAACTTGCAATGCTCATGACCCTAAAACATTAAAAAATGGCATCACTCGTCTATATGAATAATTTCATGCATATTGTGTTATAAATTATTTATAGAAAAAAGATTGTGATCCATAATATGAAACAAAGAAGACAGAAGGAATGGTAGAAGAACGATAATGGGAATTTTATTTGGAAATGAGATACTCATCCATATACATCTAATTATTATTAAATGTCTATTATATCAACTTTGGCCTTTGATTAGTCACAACCCTTCATATTGTCACTTCATTTCAATTCTAACATTTATTAACTATCTCCAATTTTTTACAATGTGAGCACTAAGTTACTAACTATTATCTAATTTATAACATTTATTTTCAATGGTTAAAACAAGAATGCTAACTATCTAGCATGTTTACCATCAAGTATAACTTGTTGAAAAAATCTATTCAAGAAAAAGTTGTATAGACTATACCATCTATCAAGGGGAATATTTTTAAAGCAATGATAGTTTAGTATTTATTGCTTGTGAAGAAGTATTAGTAGCTAACAAAGTCAACAATCAACATAATTGAACCATTCTTCACAAATTATTTTCAATTTTTATTTCGTTATCTTTAGAAAAATAATGAACAACTTAGTAACTTGAAATAGAATAAATGTCTACAAGAAGTATTTCACTAGACAATGCATACTCTCTAACTTCTTATCAAAGCATCACACTTCTTTATATAAGGAATGACCATGGTTACCATGATTACCCTTATGAAATGATGTTTTTTTCTCATTTTTTATCAAAAGCACATAATTACCATAAACGACAATGATGAGAAATTATAACTTAAAGATATAACAACAATTAAAAGATTTCCCAACAAAAAGCGAATTGGATTTTTATCATCCTCACCAAGGTGCTTTCTATTCCATTTACCAATTCTTTGATTACTAAGGAGTCTTATAAATATTCTTAATAAGTTATATTACAAGTCTAAAATTTGAAGAAAGAGGCAAAATAAAATCAATGCACATATGATATAGATTTTATGCAACACCAAGAAAAACATTTTTCTTTCCAAAATGGCGGCAACAATTTCTATTACAAGGAAGGAAAATAGAAACAATGATTAGTAAAATGAGGTATAAAGGTTAAATTTAGCAACTCAAATACTTTTGTTTTATAATAAGCATAGGATGGATTTTTCTCAAATGGGTTTATCTTGGGTGGTTGGGAGGAATGATAGTTATCCTCTATGCCCGGGTTCAATTCCTACAAATTACATGTTAAACTCATATTGAATATATTGTTGTAATGGAGTTGAGCGTTGTTGGTGGCCAATCTTATGCCTTGAAATGAGGGGAAGTACTTGGGGGTTTTTCTTAGGCTTTGTAACTTAGAAAAAAGAAGAAGAAGTGTAAGATGGAGTTTTACAACATCTTTGGCTCAAAATTGGGAATAAAAATAGAGCATATGTTTGGTGGGATTTTCAATTTTAATTTCAAATGACTTTATAGCCACCACCATGTTGTGCAAAGGCCAAGCACACGACAATTTTGAATAAGTAGACTGGTCAAGTTCAATAAGAAGAATAACCCTCATTTTTTAAGGCACAAAGGAAGGTTGCCTCAAAGCATTATGTTATTAGAACCAATGTTTTAAATTTACCCTAATTTTTCCAATGAATGGCTCCTAGTATCCATTTGGTTAACATATTGATGTAGGTTCATAGGTCGAGCACAAGATATGAGGAGTTGAACAAGAGCTTACCAATATGATGGGATGGTCACATGGTAATGCTTGGGGGCGGGTTTAAATGTTTTGTTAAGAAATTGTAAATATTTAATTTAGAGTGAGTTTTGATTTTTTTAAAATAAGTTGGAGAAATTATTTTGTAATGTAAATGGAGTTTTTAGTTTCCCTTATTTTGTGGAGAAGGGGAAACAATTCACATTTTATGAGTCTTGGTTGTCATACTCCTTTTTTTTCTTTTTGGGAATAAAGGGATGAGTGATAGGAAGTCCAAAAAAAGAGAGGGGAAGAAAGGGACTCAATGTTTCTTTGTGTAACTGTAGTTCTGAAGTTGTAGACCCTATTGTACCTTCAATCTGTGTGAAATGGAAGGTATTTTTGTGTGAATTTTGTAAATGAATGGATATTTTGGATTGTAAGTTGTGTGCTTTCTAAATGTTTTAGATTGAATCAAATTCCTAGGATTAACCAATTCGATTTTTTCTTTTCAACTCCTGGATTCTTTCCTTGTGCATTTGTTCATTTGAATACTCATCATTTTGAAAGTTTGTAGCTTGCTAAATCGATTTATATAAAAAAAAACAAACCCTAGTGGCTTCAGTCATTGTGTTTTATCAATTTTTGTTTTGATTCTTGTTGTATCAGCTTTAAATCCTAGGAATGAAGGTGTATGTGCATTATGTGGTAGTGAGTGTGTGGGTTTTTGCAATGTGAGTACCATCTACAAAAACAGAGCACCCTTCTTTTTGAATACGGTCCAAAATCCTTTGTGGTTGATTTTTAGACTGTCAAATTCAAATCAATATTGCAAACCCGGTAAAGAGACACAAAGTAAATCATTTACTGTGTTAAGAAGCAAGTCTAGGACGTGAAGGATCGGTTGGAAAAACAGTCGAGTCATTTCATCTTCCCTGAAACTGCAATACAAAATTTTAACGGGTCCTATGAAATCATTTCATAGCGACAAAACAGTAAATTAGATAATAAGCACTAACAAATCATTTCATAGTGACTACAAATAGAATATCAGGATTGTTTGTTTGTTTCTTAAATCTTCGTTTAACTTGCACGTTGCACCAATTTATGGTATCAGAGAAAGAAAATGGCTAAGTGAGCAAGAATAGCACGAGGTTGAGGAGGCAAATTTGTGGGTAATGCAACGCTTAGAGAAGAGATAAGCAGACTGCAAGATTGGTTAGAGGTCATGGAGGTAGGAAGACAACGATATCTTGAGGTTGGAGATATAGTGAACCTGAAGAAGAAGTTGAAGAAGAAGGAGCAACACCTATTGAGGAACCTCCAGAATTCAAGTTATTGAGATCATTGATGGGATTAAGTTCAAAATCAAAACCTGAATTATATACCTATGTGTTGGGTGTGTGTTATATTCTTTCCATGACTAGCCCCACGAGCTATACATTACGTCGGTCATAGCAAGGCGATCACAAGGAGGGTGAAAACCCCCCCTATCAAGGGGTTTACAGGGAGGTGGTAGCATCATCCCGTGAATTTTTTTATGCGGACCCAAGGATGGGGAAGAGACCCAAATATGGTGGGCAAACCTACCCATGGTTTTGTGCATGGGCTTTGCACATGGTTTTGGGCATGATGGTTTTCTACCCATGGTATTTTGTAGATACGGCCAAGGGAACTATGATTATGTTCTAATCTAGGGTTAATGGATTGGAGTTTATGAATGCTTCCACATGTATATATATGTACTATAACATTTAAAGGAACATAATGAAAAATCAATCTTGTAGGCTCAGTTTTGGGATCCTAGGGAAAATGTTTGTGTATATTTGTTTTCTGTTCTCGCCATTGTTTATTTTTTTGTTTGAAGAATTCCTTTGTAGGTAATGTATGTGCAGGTGTAAAACATACATTATGATAGTAGCATGGCAACTAAAAATTTGTTTAATTGGATCAGTGAGTTAGATAAGTATTTTTAATATGAAGAGATGTATGATGACAAATGGGTGAAGTCTGCAGTAACAAGGTTGAAGGGTCATGCTGCACTATGGTGGGACAATTTGTAGGCTGAGCG
Organism: Pinus taeda; assembly: GCA_000404065.3. Lineage (NCBI taxonomy): Eukaryota > Viridiplantae > Streptophyta > Pinopsida > Pinales > Pinaceae > Pinus > Pinus taeda. The sequence goes on along the minus strand of APFE030081733.1, from coordinate 48,981 downwards.
GAGAAATAATAACAAGCCTTTTGTCAAATATTGAACATTATGGTGGCAAAGATGAAGAGTAAATTCTTACCAAAAAATTACCAATTAGATTTTTATAAACAAATCCAAAACCTCAAGTAAAGGTCACTAGTTGTAAAATAATATGCCAAAGAATTTTACAAAGTTAACTTGAGAGAAGGTTATGTGGAAGACACCCCAGAAAAGAAAACAATGTATATTAATGGATTAAGAATGGATATTCAGGGTTAAATCAACATGCTTTCTCCAAAGACCATGGAAGAAGCATACCGGTATGCCTTAAAGGCAGAAGAAAAGATAGCAAGAAAGAAGAACTCAAGTAGAGGGCGTGGCTTTGCTAGAGGAAAAGGAAATTCAACTAGAAGAGGAAAGCATTCAGATCAAAAGAATGATGTAAGTAGCTCAAAACAACAAGGCAGCTAGAGAAAGAAGGTGGCACCAGAGGAGGAATACCTTATGAGAGAAGTAGAGGAAGAGGAAGAGAAACTGTTTGTTGGTGCTACAAATGTGGTCAAATGGGTCACAAATATTTTGTATCCAGAGAATGAGAATATGGGACATTGCGGTGAACACATAGTTTATCCAAAGGAAACATAATCACAAGCACCTGAGGAAGAAAACATAAGCACAAGCACCTGAGGAAGAAAATATGCCAAAAATTGGAGAGGCATCGATGATGAATAAATTCTTGTTGAAGCCAGCCAAACAAATTGTTGAACTAGCCCAAAGAATATCCTTGTTTAAGACTGTGTGTAAAGTAAAAGGGAAGTGTTGCAAGGTAGTGATTGGTAATGGAAGCACTAGCAATCTTGTTTCCTTAGAAATGGTGGAAAAATTTGGGTTGGAGAGGATTAAATATCCAACACCATACAAAGTATCATGGATTCAAAAGGGACACCAATTGTTAGTGAATGAACAAAGTGATGTTGAGTTCCAGATATCTAGATATAAATAAAAGGTAATATGTGATATAATGCCAACGGATTTCTGCCACATACTTTTGGGTTGACCATGGAAGTTCGATAGGAAAGTGATACATGATGGAGAGAGAAATTTCTAAAAGTTTGAAAAGGATGGCATCAAACGTACTCTTTTACCATTGAAGGAATAGAGTGCAGCTAAGACAAGCAACCCAAGGGCATTATTAATAAGAGGTAAATAATTTTTGCAACAAATGGAGAAAGAGGATGTGACCTATAACGTAATTTGCAAACCAAAGGTAATACTTCTGCACACTGAAATTGAATATTTATCTATTGAAATTCAAGAAATGTTGCATGTATGTAATGATATTGTAGTAGATGATTTTCCAAGTGAGTTTCCAGCCAAAAGAAGCATCATCCACCATATATTTTTGATATTAGGAGAAAGCCTTCAAAATAAGGCTACATATCGAATGGAGCCCAAGGGAAATGAATAAATAAGGAAGCAGGTTCAAGAGATGTTAGACAAAGGGTTAATAAGTGAGAGCTTGAGTCTATGTGTTGTTCCTGTTATACTAAGTCCAAAGAAGGATGGAGAATGAAGGATGTGTACAAATTCGAGAGAAATCAACAAGATCAAGATTAGATACAGATTTCCATTTCCATAGATGGATGATATAATGGATTGTTTGAGTGGAGTAGCTTACTTTTCAAATATTGATTTGGAAATTGGTTACCATCAAATCCAGATCAGAGAAGGGGACGAGCAGAAAACAACTTTCAAGACCAATGACATGTTGTATCAATGGTTGGTCATGCCATTTGGATTTACAAAATTCACCCAATACATTCATGTGGTTGATGAACAAAGTCTTGAAGGAGTTCATTGGTAAGTTTTTATTATTTATTTAGATGATATTTTAATTTTTAGTCAAACTAAAGAAGATAACCTCATACATGTGAGATATGTTTTGGAAATATTGCAGCAAGAAAAATTGTTAATTAACTTGAAGAAATGTACTTTTATGAAACCTGAGCTAGTATACTTAGGTTTTGTCATTTCAAAAGATGGATTGAAAATGGATCTAGAGAAAATAGAGGCAATATGTGAATTGGCCTTCACCCATGAGAATTTTCAAAGTTAGAAGCTTTCATGGACTATCCATATTTTATCAGAATTTTATCAAGAACTTTAGTGGTATTTATGCACCTATCATAGATACAATCAAGAAGGACAGATAAACATTTTGTTGGATAATAGCAATGGAGAAAAGTTTCCAACTATTGAAGAAGAAGATCACTAAGAAACCAATGTTGAAGTTCCCCAACTTGAATCAACTTTTCCAAGTAAGATGGGATGCCAGTGGAACAACGATTAGAGTTGTGTTGAGCCAAGAAGATAAACCCGTTGCATATTTCAGTGAGAAGTTAAGTGACTCAAAACATAAATACTCTTCTTATGACAAAGATTTCTATGTTGTGATTCAAGCTTTGAAGCATTTGGAGACAGTATTTAATTCCCAAAGAGTTTGTTTTATTCTCTTATAATTCTGCATTACAATATGTAATGCAACAACACAAGTTGAACCATAAGCATGCCACGTGGTTTGAATTTATGTATAGTTTCACCTTTGTTTTGAAGCATATAATTGGACAAGAAAATAATGTAGTTGATGCTTTAAGTAGGAGAAGTTTGATCATGCAAGAGATCCAAGTGCAAGTTTTAGGTTTTGACTATTTGAAGGTTTTGTATGAAGTTGATGTTGATTTTAAAGAAGCTTTTGATTCCTGTAAGAATCCTGTAAACAGAGATAGCAACCCATGGAGATATTTCACCCATGAGAATTTCTGAAGTTAGAAGCTTTCATGGACTATCGAGCTTCTATCATAAGTTTATCAAGAAATTCAAGGTATTTGTGCACCTATCATAGATATAATCAATAAGGACAAACAATCAATTTGTTGGACAATAGAAATGGAGAAAATTTTCCAACTATTGAAGAATAAGATCACTGAGAAACCAATTTTGAAGTTCCCTTCAATCAGCTTTTCCAAGTAAGATGTGATGTTAGTGGAACAACCATTAGAGTTGTATTGAGCCAAGAAGATAAACCTATTGCATATTTCAGTGAGAGGTTAAGTGACTCAAAACATAAATACTCTTCTTATGACAAAGAGTTCTATGTTGGGATTCAAGCTTTGAAGTATTGGAGGCACTATTTAATTCCCAAAGAGTTTGTTTTATTCTCTGATAATTCTGCATTACAATATGTAATGTAGTCGCACAAGTTGAAACATAAACATGCCAAGTGGGTTGAATTGATGCAGAGTTTCACCTTTGTTTTGAAGCATATAAGTGGACAATCAAATAATGTAGTTGATCCTTTAAGCAGGATAAGTTTTATCATGCAAGAGAGCCAAGTGCAAGTTTTAGGTTTTGACTATTTGAAGGATTTGTATGAAGTCGATGTTGATTTTCAAGAAGCTTTTGATGCCTACAAGAATCCTATAAACAAAGATAGCAGCCCATGGAAAAATTTCATGTTACAGGATGGTTTGTTATTCGAGAACAACCGACTATGTATTCCCAACTGTTCTATGAGAGAGAATTTGATATAAGAAAATCACAATGGAGGGTTGGTAGGACATTTTGGTGTTGATAAGACACTTGGGTAACTGGTCCATTTCTATTTATTGCCAAATATGAGAGCAGATGTGCAAGAATATGTGAGTAGCTGCAGGGTGTGTCAGCATGTGAAAGGAAGGAGCTAAAATGCTAGACTATATACTCCTTTACCCATTCTTGGTAGACCATGGGATTCGATGAGTATCGATTCTATTTTGGGTTTACCAAAAACTCAATGGGATAATGAGTCAAGACTTATAGTGGTGGATAGATTTACAATGATGGCTCGTTTTATTCCATGTTACAAAACTAATGATGCTACACATGTGGCTATTTGTTTTTTCAATGAGATTGTTCGACAACATGGTTTGCTAAAGAGTATAATTTGTGACAGGGGCATCAAGTTTACAGGGAATTTTTGGAGAATCTTGTGGAAGAAACTTGGAACCAAGTTAAACTTTAGTTCATCCTATCATCCACAGTCGAATGGACAGATGGAAGTGGTGAACAGAAGTCTCTAGGACATATTGAGAATCCTTGTGGGTGATCATCCCAAGCAGTGGGATCATGTATTAGCTCAAGCAAAGTTGGCATATAATGTTTCCCCAAATAGGAGCATAGGGAAAATTCCATTTCAGATTTTATATGGAATGCATCCTAGGGGAGTTTGTCACTTTGTGAACTGTGAGATTTGGGAAAATTGGAACAAAGAAGTGCTGAAGGAGAATATTTTGTAGTAGCAATGAGTGAGTTACATGAAAAATTTAAGCATAGGTTACAAGTAACTAACTCCAAATACAAGCAGAAAGCATATTTAAAAAGCAGAGAAGTGAACTTTGCGGTGGGAGACATGGTCTTAGCTCACCTAAGAAAGGATATTTTTCCAAGAGGGGAGTATAATAAACTTAAGATGAAGAAAATAGGTCCTTGCAAGATACTTCATAAGTTTTCTGCAAATTCTTATGAAGTGGAGTTACCTATAGGTATAGGTATTTCACCAATTTTCAATGCGAGTAATTTGTATCCTTACCTAGTCTGTGATAAAGACTCATCTACAACAAACTCAGACAATGATGAAGTCAGTGAGCAGTAGTGGGTAAAACAAATGCTTATGGAAAAAGAATTAAAAGCTGAAATGATTTTGGACACAAAGGTTGCAAATAGGACTAGAGGGAAGGAATATTTGGAATACTTTGTGAAGTGGAAAGGTCCTCTGGTTGAGGATTCTACTTGGATGATGGTTGTAGCTCTACAGAAAGTAGGTTATTATGTAGAATATCTTATGAGTAGGAGCTCATAAATATTTATCTCCTAGGAGGCCTGATGTAGGTGCATAGGCCGAGCACAAGATATGAAGAGTTGAATAATAGCTTACCAATGTGATGGGATGGTCACATGGTAATGTTGAGGGGATTTTAAAATGTTTGTTAATAAATTGTAAATATTTAATTTAGGAGTGAATTTTGATTTTTTCAAAATAAGTTGGAGAAATTATTTTCTAATGTAAATATAATTTTTAGTTTCCCTTATTTTGTGGATAAGGGAAATAATTCACATTTTGTGAATCTTGGTTGTCATAGTCAGTTTTTTTTTTTTTTTTTGGGAATAAAGGGAAGAGTGTTGGGGAAGTCCAAAAAGAGAGAGGGGAAGATGGGACTCTTTGTTTCTCTGTGTAACTACAATTTTGAAGTTGCAAATCCATCTGTACCTTCAATCTGTGTGAGTTGGAAGGAATTTCTATGTGAATGGTGTAAATGAATAGAAATTTTGGATTGTACGTTGTGTGTTTGCCAAATGGTTGAGATTGAATCAAATTGTTTTGATTAACCAATTCAATTTCAGCTTGTGAACTCCCTGTTTCTATTCCAGTGCATTTTTTCAGTTGAATACTTATCATTTTGAAAGTTTGTAGCTTGATGAACCGATTTATATAAAAAAATTCAAGCCCTGGTGGCTTCGATAATTGTAATTTTTCCATTTTCATTTTGATTTTTTTTTATTACCTTTAAAGCCTGCGAAGGAAGGTGTATTTTCATTCTGGGGTAGTGATTACATGGGTTTCTGTGATGTGAGTATCATCAACAAAAACAAATCACCTTGGTTTTTGCATACTGTCCAAACCCCTTTGTGATTGGTTTTATGTCTGTCAAATTTGAACCAATATTGCAAACCTATTGAAGAGGAAAAACATAAATGGTTTATTGTGTTAAGAAGCAATTATGGGATGTGGAGAGTCAATTGGGAAAAGATTCGAGTCATTTCATCTTCCCCAAAACTGCAATACAAAATTTTAATGGGCACTATGGAATAATTTTGTAGCGATGGAATCGTAAATTGGGGAACAAGCACTACCAAATCATTTCATAGCGACTGCATAAACAAAATTCAGGACGACGTGTTTGGTTCTTAAATCTTTGTTTAGCTTGCCTGTTGCACCATATATTCAATCAAAAACATCAATAGAGAAACTTTATTACGCCTGTAAATGAGACATATATAAGATAATAAATATGATAGCTCTGAAAACTTAAAATGGAAGTAAGTTTAATTTTACCAATAAAGAAAAGAGATTTTCAAATACAAGACATAATCCATAACACAATCTACAATTGAATTATAAGAATAGGCCAAAGGGAAAAAATTGCTACTGTAAACTTAGGAAGACAAAACATATGCTTGGGAACACTTTGTGGGAGAGTATGTAGAAATAGTGGCCAATGTAGAATGTTTTAAATTTATTAGAGGGACAATTAGAAGGATAAATGTGAATTTATTGCAACAATGAAAAAATAATTACCTATTTGACTCCTCTATGTTTTTGATATATGCTTTGTTTTGCACAAGAATAGAGGAACCCAAATAGAGGACAATGTCAACAAAGTGACAATGACATCAAATGTAGTACAATATGGGAAAAATTGAATAAATCATTGTGCCATTGAATGATTGTTATGCCATTGAATATATTGTTATTTTCCTAGTGTATAAGTTTCCTAAGTGAATAAACAAAAAACTAGTGCAAGTACTAATCCTTGAAGTAGTCAATGTTCATACAATGTTTCCAAAGGAATTAATTATGAACACTATTGGAGGATGTCATATGTGATATTATATAGCAAAATAGAAACTTCCTTGCTACCAAAATGAAAGTATTTAAAAAAAAATGGAAATGCACTTAGAAAGAGGAAAGGCATACATGGTGAATGAGGTGTTTGTGAGATTAATAGATTGTTACCTTTCCAATATTTGTGCCCCGGTACTTGGTAGAATTTTGTGTTTAAGCGTGTAACATGTTCTTTGATGTATATTTCACTTGGTGCAAGTACGATCCATAGAAACTATGTTCTAAGGTAAAATACAAATGCACATGAATTTGTGTGTTTGTTATGAATTTCATATAAAGTGTAGCAAAGAATAAACTCCATGAAAGTCAGTCCAATATACATCTAATGTGCTTACATCCGAATGTGCAACTAGGAAATTTGTACAAATGTGATCACAAGAGGTTATGTTTTCGTGTTTCATTTGTTTGTTATATCTTGCAATTGTTGTGATTTCATGTAATCAAGTTGTTTGCTTCTATGGTTATTTACATGAATGCTAATATTGAAATCATTAATTATTAGGAAGATATAGTTAGTATTGTTTGTCCTTTTTTTTTGCACTTGCCTTAATGAATATTGAAACACATGCATATGGATCAACATATATATTCATAATCCAAATAGGATATGGGGCATGAACATTTGGAAAAATAATCTCAATTTTGTTATTGAAAAATGTTGTTATTGTGGTGATTTCAAGGCTTCTCATTTTTTTTATTTTTTTTTTTAATTTTTTTTATGCAAGAGAGGACACTCTGAATCAAGTATGCTAGATTGAAATTAAAATTTGCAAATCCATTATTTATTGGAGAAAATTTAGAAAGAGCTTCTTGAAAACATATCATCATATTATTGATTATATCATCATCTTGTAGGATTTTCAAATACAAGACATAATCCATAACACAATCTACAATTGAATTATAAGAATAGGCCAAAGGGAAAACATTGCTACTGTAAACTTAGGAAGACAAAACATATGCTTGGGAACACTTTGTGGGAGATTATGTAGAAATAGTGGCCAATGTAGAATGTTTTAAATTTATTAGAGGGACAATTAGAAGGATAAATGTGAATTTATTGCAACAATGAAAAACTAATTACCTATTTGACTCCTCTATGTTTTTGATATCTGCTCTGTTTTGCACAAGAATAGAGGAACCCAAATAGAGGACAATGTCAACAAAGTGACAATGACATCAAATGTAGTACAATATGGGAAAATTTGAATAAATCATTGTTCCATTGAATAGATTGTTATGCCATTGAATAGATTGTTATTTTCCTAATGTAGAAGTTTCCTATGTGAATAAACAAAAAACTAGTGCAAGTACTAATCCTTGAAGTAGTCAATGTTCATACAATGTTTCCAAAGGAATTAATTATGAACACTATTGGAGGATGCCATATGTGATATTATATAGCAAAATAGAAACTTCCTTGCTACCAAAATGAAAGTATTTAAAAAAAATGGAAATGCACTTAGAAAGAGGAAAGGCATGCATGGTGAATGAGGTGTTTGTGAGATTAATAGATTGTTACCTTTCCATTATTTGTGCCCTGGTACTTGGTAGAATTTTGTGTTTAAGCGTGTAACATTTTCTTTGATGTATATTTCACTTGGTAAAAGTACTATCCATAGAAAATATGTTCTAAGGTAAAATACAAATGCACATGAATTTGTGTGTTTGTTATGAATTTCATATAAAGTGCAGCAAAGAATAAACTCCATGAAAGTCAGTCCAATATACATCTAATGTGCTTACATCCGAATGTGCAAATAGCAAATTTGTACAAATGTGATCACAAGAGGTTATGTTTTCGTGTTTCATTTGTTTGTTATATCTTGCAATTTTTGTGATTTCATGTAATCAAGTTGTTTGCTTCTATGGTTATTTACATGAATGCTAATATTGAAATCATTAATTATTAGGAAGATATAGTTAGTATTGTTTGTCCTTTTTTTTTGCACTTGCCTTAATGAATATTGAAACACATGCATATGGATCAACATATATATTCATAATCCAAATAGGATATGGGGCATGAACATTTGGAAAAATAATCTCAATTTTGTTATTGAAAAATGTTTTTATTGTGGTGATTTCAAGGCTTCTAATTTTTTTTAATGTTTTTTTAAAAAAAATTATGCAAGAGAGGACACTTTGAATCAAGTATGCTAGATTGAAATTAAAATTTGCAAATCCATTATTTATTGGAGAGAATTTAGAAAGAGCTTCTTGAAAACATATCATCATATTATTGATTATATCATCATCTTGTTATGGGAGGATGAATGTGTTCAAAGTTGTAATTAAAACCTATTTGTACATTTTACTAGCTGATACAATTGTTCTAGTTCCATGTTGCATTCATTTCTAAGTGTCTTATTTCTTATTTTACTTCTCATTAACACGGAATTTTCCTTGCATTAATTCCTCAATAAGGTGTAATGAATACATGGTTTTGAATTGTGATAATGCCATTTACACCTCCATTTGTCGATATCCTAGTTGGATCAAATGCAAGTCTATATAAAGTCAAGCCTTTGGCTATGTATTATTCTAGCACATGTTGATTGAATTGGAGATTGTTTCCATTCAATGATTTGACGTTGCACCCAAATACTTGGAAATGGTTTCACAATATTGATGTCCAAGTTAGTGGTGTATCTTTGTCATAAAGTTCATGACATTTTTTCCTCTACAAATATCCAATGCTCATATATGTGAATTATATCCAAACAACATCTAAGTTTGTGGTTTTATTTGTATATTCCTTCAATGTTCGATCATCATCAATGATAAGGCCAACTTCTATGTTGTAGTTCCTTGCATATAGATTGACTAAAACATTTTATTTATTTTTTATCATAACATGTGAAACATCCTTGATTGTTTTCATGTTCATCCACTTCTTTAAGAGATAAAATGTATTATTTTACTTGCGAAACATTTTTTCATCATGGGTTTTTGATGTCATTTTTTTTATAAAACAAATATGGAAATAGTGGATCCAATGGCAAGGATTTGCAATAATGAGAATTTACGTATTCAATCCATTCATGAAATAGTTTGTACAATATTATTTTGTTTAAGATGTTGACAAATTCAATGTTTCTTTGATGTATTGTAGTGTGAAACTTAGCATTTTATTTCTTCCTAGAAATGATATGATAAATTTTATTTGTTCAAAATTGAAAACATCTTTTTGGGTTGTGCATAATAGAAGTCTCCTAAATATATTACATCAATGTTTTCATAGTACAAAATGGGGGTACTATGTTTTATTTGTCATAATCATTTATCAGTTTGATATAAGAATGTTGCATCTATAAGGAATGCCTTATCTATGAGCACCACATGGAGCTCATGATAACACTTTGTCAATGTATCTAGCATTTTGATATTTAGTGTAAGGTATTCTAATTTGTTAAAGGACACGTGAAATGTAAAATAAAGAGTAAAAGCCACAATAATGATATATGGCTTTCTCATATAGAAGAGTCTAATTCCTTTTAACTAGTTCAAGTCATAAGCCACCACATTATTATAAATGAGAACAAGGGATTGGGAAATTTCTTTTTTTGTAAATGTCTTCCCATTCATTATTCCTTTTGTAAAAAATATGTGCAATATCTTTTATGGTTCCTATTTTTTTGGTTAATATATCCTCTATTATAGTTTCTTGTACTATGTTCAATTCTCTTCTCATGTTGTAAAATGTCATGTTGTCCAAAATATGTGGTTGTTTTGTGATTTGATAAGTTCTTTTGATTGATGTTCATATCTTCAACCTAGTTTTGAAATATTGGAGATTGATGGTTATATCATACTCATCACAATGTTTGCAAATGGCTTACTAAATATTTCCCCCATATGATTGTTGTTATTAACTTGTATATATGTTAAATAGGTATATGTCATTACCTTCAATTCTATTTGCTACATCATGAAGATCACCTTATGTAGTTGTTATTATGTACACATACTTCTTTTCATTGCGCTAGATTTTTTTATTGAATTCCAAGTAAAGTTTTTTCCAAGTAAAGTATTTTTTTCTTCGAAGGACTTTCATCAAGGTGTTAAGGGACATATACCATCTTTTTTCTCCATAAAATTTTGTAGGGGCTCTATTTTCATTATATTGCATGCATTTAATGCCATAAGGTTTATCAAAATTTCTTCTCTTCTCTCCCCTTTTTAGCTTAATGCAAACTCTACCAAATATATGCCTTTGATTGATCTTAGGTGTTGTACATAACAATTAATGGTTTGATATGTATATAATACCTTCAAATCATCTAGTTCACACTACAACTTCTTTGGTCATTTTAATATAAATGTTCATTGGTCTTTCAGAGAAGTGTTGATGAATGCACACTTTATTATGGAGTGTTTTAGTGGAAAGAATAAAATATTATATATATTATAATATATATACTATACCTATATATAATATATATACAAACTATATATATATTATTATATATATATATATATATAATATATATATATATATATATAATATATATATATAAACCATATTGCACAAACATTTGCTATGAATTAAATAAAGCTTTCCCAATTCTCCTGATTGTTTCTACTATATTGAAATATTTTTAAATGAATTCTCATATATTTGTAAATGTTGATGTCATTGTTTTGTTTAGTTTTTTCATCTAGGAGTTAGGATATGTAGCTATGGAATAAGAGTCAAGGATGAATTAAAAATCCATCTTTGCACATAAACTCTCTAGAATATATTGCATAAAGTTGTTAACATATATGTCAATTGGTCTCCTTTCCAATGAAATTATTCTATTTAAGCTACATTGAATTGCATGGATGTAGTCATCCTCTGTCCTAGTGCTCTAAACAATTATTAGATGTACATGTCATCATATGTAGAATATTACAATGTCGCAAATACCTTTTTCGTGTTTTTCTTTGTTATACAATTTTCAACTTCGATGGATTCAATTATTGTTGTTTTTTCCATCAGTTGGATTGGGAATTTGATTCTACATTGCATATTTTCCCTTTTCCTTCAAGTTTTGTGTGATGATGATGTGTAATTGCTTTTAGATCTTTTGTAAATATTCTTAAATTTCAAGTCAAATACTCATCCACAAATAATTATATTTCAACATTTGTATTCCTTCCATAAATTGGTGCATCCCTAATCCAGAATAACATGTGGCCATGTTGACTCCCTTTATTTTGGAACTCTGTTATGAAGAAATTGTCTCTCACCTCACCAAATTGTTTGCAATCATGAGAAAGTTGTTAATACAAAGTGGTTATCATGTGTTTTATCAAGTATAATAAAAAACATAAAGAACCAAATCAAGCAAGTACAATACCTCTAGTTGAAATGGGCTAATACAATATAATTAGAGGTAATAAGAATATTCATTTTGCGTTGACAAAATATGACAACAATGAAAAACTATAAGATTATAATTAAAATTAATCAAAATGGGCTAAAAATGAAGTGTAAAATATGGAATGAACAATGCAAAACATAGGTTGAAGAGTGAGATATAGGAAAAAAATTACCCAACAAAACAAAAAAACCTTGAAAAATCATATAAAAAATACTACAATACTACAATAAGGAAAAAAAAAAAAATGCCAAAATAAAACAAACAACTTCCATATAAAAAGGGGGAAATCGAAATACAAAACTACTTAGAACTATAAAGCTTCACATCCCATGGCATTAAAAATGAGAATAACATAACTATGAATTAATTCCCACAAGTTAAGATATTAAATATTAAAAATGAGAATAACATAACTATGAATTAATTGTAGAAACTAAGTAGCATTTGGCACTATATAATACACTCGCAATTAAGAGGAATTAGTGTTTCAAGAGGATTTAATGAAAGGTATAACAAATTTCTCAAAGAAAATGATGCAGGAGAGAGAGAGTGGAGTAAAGTCCACTATAAAATGAGTCATCAATGTAAAGCAAAATGGGCCAAATTCAATGAAACATGTGATTAATTGAAAACACGAAAATTATTCCTATATTCTTATAACAAAAACATGAAAACTTTATTTATTATGTATAATGTCATAAATAAAAGTAAATATTTGACATTGATTGATGCGAAAGGATTTGTGATGAAAACGAGGAGACCCCCTTGGTGAAAACGAATTCAGGGTCTCTTCATTTTCAAATTTTTTTCAAATCCGATCTTGGGACCTGTGGGTTATGGGCCCACAAAGCCTATCGAAGACGCCTCTCACCTTTTCTTTAGGCATTTGCCATTGAACCGTGGACAAACACCACCTCCTCCTACAGCAGAAAACACATCCCAAAGACGCAACAAATATCCATTTCCTGATCTCCGATTTTCATACACAAAAGAATATGAACCACCTCCAACACAAATGTAAAATTCAAAAGACTAATAATATAATATTGTTCATCATGAAATTCGAATGGCACAGTTTAATGTTTGCAGCCAAACCCGAGTCGACCGTTGCTTCAACATTTCAATGCATACCACTTATAAATTACACTATATTATGCGTAATCTAATGAAGCAATTCCTTCACATTTCTATCATAGTTATTCACTATCTCACTTCCAAGAAAATCTGTTAAAACTCGAAGCTCGTTGCTTCTCATCACCCTGTGGTCATCTAAACATAAACTATCATCCATGGCCTGATCAACATCATTTCCGCCTACTTGAACTCGACGTTCCAGATACTATGTTAATTGAAACCCTACAACATTGTGACATCGTTCGCGTCCTTGAAAAATTTCGCTACTTGGCACGGTCAACACTCCAGTATTCCCCACAAACACTTTGATGTCTGCAGAGGGAATGCGTTCTCAATCTCTTCTTCCTCGGTAGTTTCTCTTCGTTCTCCAGAATGGGCTGACAAATCAACTGAATGACATCCAGGTTTTAACAAAAAGGAAAACAAATAAACGTTCAACATCGAATGAACTTTAAGAGTCACAAATCGAACCAAACGCTGGAATGCCCACAGGTTCGCATCCGTTCACTACATTCCTGCTTCTGCTAGGATTACTCATCACAACCACCACTTTGGCTTTCCACCTTTGAACTGCTTCTACTATTGCGTAGAGTCTCTGCTCCACTGGATTGGATCCGCCGTTACTTCTGTCTCTTGTATGAGATGATTCTCCCTGGCCATCCAATGAGAACATTCCAGCAAATAAAACAAAACGCTGCCAAACAATTCAGGAAAAACACACACACTCGCTCGCATTCATAGTCCGTGCACTTTGAATGACACACACACTCACTCGCATTCATAGTCCGCGCACTTTGAATGACACACACACTCGCTTGCATTCATAGTCCCCCTCATCAAAAACAAAATCAAAATCACGCTCATCGACATGCCTGTTCTGCGGCATTAATATTTTCATTTTCAACTGAAAGGAAAACCAAAAACAAATACACAAAGACACAATTTCACAAACAGGAATTTTTCATTATTTACAAACAGTGTTTACAGTGTTAAGGCATCTCAGCCTTAATCCAAAATTTCTCCATCGACTACATTTTGCCCTCATTCATACGCAAAGGTTTTTTTCCTCTCCTCGTCTTCTTGATTCACTCAAGATCTTTTAGTTCTTTATACATACATTCAATTGTAACTGATTTTTTAACTAAAATTAGTTGCTTAACCGAATCTTGTTCAAGATTGCCTTGGCTGTCCATGTGGTCATCCACATGTCTTCATCTTCTAATTTTCTTTCATTGAGGTGTCCGGATGCTCCTGCATCAGACTCCCGAGGTACAAAAATTATGACCTCGTGGTCATATGCTCCCGAGGTACAAAATTATGACCTCCTGGTCATATGCAATTCTACCTACTGTTTCAGTTCTTCAGTGGAACTGCCTTCATGTGAGATGCAACCAAACCTCTGCCATAGCAAGTCCTCCCTGCTACCAGATGCCTTACCAAGCTTCTCTGCTGAGCTTAGTCCTCTCGGCATCTCCACGGTTCTCTCCTCTCGAACCAATTGAGCACTCCTGCTCCAGGTTTGCTGCTATCTTCTCATCTTCACAAAAAATTTAAAAAAAAACTACAAGCTTACAAATCTTCAACAAACTGTACCTTTTCTTTCTTCGTACCTCTTTGCATGCAAAAACTCCTCTCCGCAGGAAATCGTTCCCGCTCTGATACCACTTGATGAAAACGAGGAGACCCCCTTGGTGAAAACGAATTCAGGGTCTCTTCATTTTCAAATTTTTTTCAAATCCGATTTTGGGACCTGTGGGTTATGGGCCCACAAAGCCTATCGAAGACGCCTCTCACCTTTTCTTTAGGCATTTGCCATTGAACCGTGGACAAACACCACCTCCTCCTACAGCAGAAAACACATCCCAAAGACGCAACAAATATCCATTTCCTGATCTCCGATTTTCATACACAGAAGAATATGAACCACCTCCAACACAAATGTAAAATTCAAAAGACTAATAATATAATATTGTTCATCATGAAATTCGAATGGCACAGTTTAATGTTTGCAGCCAAACCCGAGTCGACCGTTGCTTCAGCATTTCAATGCATACCACTTATAAATTACACTATATTATGCGTAATCTAATGAAGCAATTCCTTCACATTTCTATCGTAGTTATTCACTATCTCGCTTCCAAGAAAATCTGTTAAAACTCGAAGCTCGTTGCTTCTCATCACCCTGTGGTCATCTAAACATAAACTGTCGTCCATGGCCTGATCAACATCATTTCCGCCTTCTTGAACTCGACGTTCCAGATACTATGTTAATTGAAACCCTACAACATTGTGACATCGTTCGCGTCCTTGAAAAATTTCGCTACTTAGCATGGTCAACACTCCAGTATTCCCCACAAACACTTTGATGTCTGCAGAGGGAATGCGTTCTCAATCTCTTCTTCCTCGGTAGTTTCTCTTCGTTCTCCAGAATGGGCTGACAGATCAACTGAATGACATCTAGGTTTTAACAAAAAGGAAAACAAATAAACGTTCAACATCAAATGAACTTTAAGAGTCACAAATCGAACCAAACGCTGGAATGCCTGCAGGTTCGCATCCGTTCACTACATTCCTGCTTTCGCTAGGATTACTCATCACAACCGCCACTTTGGCTTTCCACCCTTGAACTGCTTCTACTGTTGCGTAGAGTCTCTGCTCCACTGGATTGGATCCGCCGTTGCTTTTGTCTCCTGTATGAGATGATTCTCCCTGGCCATCCAATGAGAACATTCCAACAAATAAAACAAAACGCTACCAAACAATTCAGGAAAAACACACACACTCGCTCGCATTCATAGTCTGCGTACTTTGAATGACACACACACTCGCTCGCGTTCATAGTCCGTGCACTTTGAATGACACACACACTCGCTCGCATTCATAGTCCCCCTCATCAAAAGCAAAATCAAAATCACGCTCATCAACATGCCTGTTCTGCGGCATTAACATTTTCATTTTCAACTGAAAGGAAAACCAAAAACAAATACACAAAGACACAATTTCACAAACAGGAATTTTTCATTATTTACAAACAGTGTTTACAGGGTTAAGGCATCTCATCCTTAATCCAAAATTTCTCCATCGACTACATTTTGCCCTCATTCATACGCAAAGGTTTTTTTCCTCTCCTCGTCTTCTTGATTCACTCAAGATCTTTTAGTTCTTTATACATACATTCAATTGTAACTGATTTTTTAACTAAAATTAGTTGCTTAACCGAATCTTGTTCAAGATTGCCTTGGCTGTCCATGTGGTCATCCACATGTCTTCATCTTCTAATTTTCTTTCGTTGAGGTGTCCGGATGCTCCTGCATCAATTTGCTAGGGAGATAAACAAAAAAAATAAAAGATTTAATTTTTGTAGAGTAATAAGTGTCTAGGGTTTGCTTAAAAATTGTTTTTGTTTAGTTATGAGTTAGGTTTTTTTTGGGATGTAAGGGAAATAGATTGGTCGAAGATCTAAAGACAATTTCGTTATGAAGTGATCGATGTATGTGTCTTCTTTTGATGGTTTTAATGCATTTAAGAAAGAATACAATATTTTATAATAAAATTAGTAATATTATTATTTTTTATTTTTAAAATATTTGATTTTTCTTCTCCTGTGTGGTTTACGATTACTTTTGGTCACTAGGTGGTCGCTACGTCCATGGTTTATTAGACTAGGTTGATCGGCGGGTATCAAATCTTTCAGCCATCACAGACCTGACCCTAAGAGCTTTCAAGAATTGACCCTATGACCTCCTATTTGGTGAGGCCCTGACTTGACCGATTGAGCTAACTCTTGGGGCTTAAAAATATCTGATTATTATTTAAGAATTGTTTTTTTATTAAATTTAATTTAATATTTTTAATTTCATAATATTTATCTGTTATTTAATAAATAATATTATATTAGTTTTTTAGTAGATATCAACATTAATATCATTATCATTCTATCATTCTTTAATAAATATAAGTTAAAATCAGTATAAATTAATTTAATAATGAGTTAGACTATTTATTTTTAAAGTATTTCAATTTGATTTGACTTTTCTTTGAAATAAGATAGTATTTTATGATTTAATCTGAATCTTTTAAGCTTTGGCTTTTCTTTGGGGTTTTTCCTAGCCAATTTAGCTTGAAATCTAACACATATTTGTTGTAATCAAAAGTTTTAATTAATGCAATTTTTTTTTGAAATCATAAGTTTGAGTAGTGAGATTTACATAATCCAAGTGTTGTAACGATTTTTCAACATGTTAAATCAATTTATGCATTTCAAAATTAAAACTTTTATGATGAGAATTGATTGAAAATTCATCTTCATTTGCCAACATTTCTAACCAACCAATATGGTTCATCATCTAAACAAAATAATTAACGAGATTAGTTGGTTCAAACATGTGTAAAATTAATCTCATTATGATAGATCTTAAAAATAAATTTCAAATAAATTTATACATTTAAAAAGACTAAAAATAACCATTATCTCACCACAAAAATTGTATCACCATTTTTTTAACAACAATATGAATTTTCTACTATAATAAACAATTTTATTTTCTTAATGTATATGAGGATTTTTATTATCTTATATTTTTCTATCCTAATAAATAATTTTCTTAATTCATATGAGAGTTTTCATTATTTCATCCCTATAAGATAACGGTTATATAAAAAAAGGATAATAACATTAAGGAAAAGCTATTTTAAAATAATATAACTTTTCAACATCAAATAGATAATAATGACAAGGTATATTACAAAAATGATTGGAAATGAAAAATGATATTATTATATTGATTTAGACAGATATATCTAAAAGCTAACTTTTACATTAACAAAAGTTTTTCCTAATGTGAATGATGATTTATTTATCACTTTTTTCATAATTAAAATATATGTAAATTTACACCTAACGTGCCCGCATACAATTTAGAAAATGAATGTTAATGCGAAAGGAATCCTAGCACAGATATTTAAATATATTAAAATAATATGCACCTAATAAGTCCACATTTCGTTTTTATCTAACTTATTAGCAGCAGCTTGTGTTATTGCTAACCAATTATCATCCATCTTTTATATAAAAATTAAAAAATACTAACACCCATTGTTAATTAATTAATTTATATAATAACCCTTTTTCTCTCCCTACCTACTTTAACCTAAATGATATAATGGCCTCCTTAATGGTGGTTGAGTGCTAACCTTTTAGTGTGCCACGCTCTAATAGCTACCATCTAGATAATTTAAAACCAATGGTGATGGGCTCTCTTATAATCAAGTCACTCCTATAATTGGGGGTTCCACTTTAATAAAGAAAAACAATGACGGCATTAAAAGATGGGTCCCACGAAAGGTATGACTGCCCTACCTAATGTTATATAATTATTGATTAATTATATAACTCTCAGGTCGCAAGTGAAGATGTTAAGAACATTATGATCAATTATAAACAATGCACAATTAATATATTAAATACCCACCACAAAGATCATTATGAAAAGAAATAATAAACCTTAAAAAAACAACTAGATTTTTTAATAATAATAATAATTAATAATTATGATTTAAAAATGTATTTACAATTTTTCACGTAAACATATTAGTGATATATTATGCGCTTTTAATAAAGAAATTGGAAAATAGATCATTCTAATTCGCAATCGTCCTAGTTATCCGCACGAATGTATAATTTAATGCAATATGGCCAAAATTTAATTATATATATATATATATGATTTTTTAGTTAGGTATATTTTTTAAATTTGGATTAGATTATTATGTTATTGTTATTAGTTTTGACGTGTTTTAAGGTGGAAAAATGAGAGGAAATAATTTTATAGGATTATTTTTATCTATATGTTTCAGAAATTGTGGTTTTAAATTTTCCAAAGGCAATTTGAGGTATTATCTGAAGTTTTTTGGGGTCCAAGAACTCTCACTTATACAATACCTTCTAGCACTATTTTACACTTAAATACCTTTCTAATGGCACACAAAAGACCTCAAATGAAGTCTATATGCAAAAATTATGCCAACTAGAAGTCGACCTTCCTATTTTGACCACCATAATTTGAGAGAATGTCACATCAATCCCATTACTCATGGAAAATGGGCTAGCCACATGACCGTGATGAAGAATACTTTAGAAGAGTTGAGTTGTAACTCATATTGAGGGTTGAATTGGTGAAATTTAACCCCTAGTTGGATATCGGGTTGTGTTGCAACATGACCACTAAGAGGAAAAACAATTTGATTATATTCTAGTGCATTTTGTTCCATAGTTGAGTAGAGTAGCTCAGAGAAGATAGAGAGGGAATAGAATAGAGTGGGTTTGTGTTTTATAGCAGCCATGGGCCATAGGTCTCACTCCTTTGTATTTGCACCATTCCATTTAGAGAAAGAGAGAGTAGAGCAACCTCACCTTCCAGTTGGGTTTTCTCTCGATAGTTTTTCCCATGTAATATCTGCTGTTTTTATGGTTTTTTGAGTGATATTTCTATTTTTTCATCTATTTTCCACATTTTTATGTTTTGCATGCATGCACAATAAACAACAATTTAATAGATATAGGAATATAAGAAAAAATTAACTGTAATAGTAAGATAAGACATTTTCAAAATATTTTATTAGATATGTTGTGACAAATTGCCCAGTGGAATATCCATGGAGGTTTATGGATCATAATGGTATCAAAGAAAATTTCCTTAGTTATATTGTGGGGAGTTACAGGGATCCAAATAAGTTAAGATGAAAGTCATGAAACCCCAACCATGGTCGACAAATCTATTAATAACTCTCAAGGTTTGGAAGAGGAGATATTCACAAAGCTTGAAGAGCATGTCACATATATCAAATGCAATATGAACCTTCTCATGGTGGCTTCAACGAATAAGCTTGGAATCAGAGAAGATGGAGGTTCCCGATCAAAGGTCATATCAGAGGGAAAAATAGGGGATGAAGAATATCAAAAGGAGGCAAAGAGATAACCTAAAAAAAAAAAATTCAATTTTAGTTCCATGAACCATTCATAATCTTGTTCAAGATGGGAGTGAAGGCCAACATCAAACCATATCAAGGTGAGATTATCGCTTTAAAATCAAATCGCTAGTTGCAACAATTAGAGGTTTATTTTAGCATTCATCACATAAAGGAAGAAAAAAAAATTCCATTCTCCCATTTGAAACTAGAGGGCCATGCCCTAAGATAGTAGGAAATCCATACATAAACCATGAGGTTAGTGGGGGATCTTCTAGTGACTAAGTGACACAATTTCAAAAGTCTTATAAAGTCCTAGTTTAACCCTATTGGGTATGTAAAGGACCAGTGGATCCTATGGAATTACTTCAGGTAGAGACGGGCATAATGTACAAGAATACGCCACATAATTTAGGAATATGACAAAAATTCCAGGTATCTCTCCTAAGAACCTGTTGTAGCAGCTACAACCATGCTCCAAATTTTGCCTAAGCTTCGTTTGGGAGCCTCCCTACTAATATCTCAATAGTTTATCTTACACTACCCAGGTACTTGTGCTTTCATTTGAGTTGTATATTTCACTTTAAGCTTGTGTTTTCTTACTTTCTTTGTTGTCTAACCACAAGAAGACCCCGTGACTTGGATGCAATCTGGTTCTTGCATTGCCTTGATGATCTGCGCAATCCTTGAGGGCAACTAGCCTTGCTCTCAGGAAATGCGCAGTCCAACCCAGCATTGAGCTTAAGCTCCAGAATTGCGCATACCCAGCTAGATGCTTCTCTTCAGCTGGGAAACTACGTAGAGTAATCCAAGCCCACAGTGAGCACTCAAGTCCATAATTGCGCAGAGCTAGCTCACAACCCGCCTTTAGCTGGGAAATTGTGCAGAGCCTGAGATGCAGCCCAGAGCCACTCAGCCCAGAAATTGCGCAAAACCATACAGTGCTTAAAAAATGTTAGTGCATGAAGCAGAGATTTGCGTGGTCCTCCACAGAACTGTGCAATATTTCGGGGCAATGCATGCAGTGTTCCCGAAAAGAAAGAAACTAAGAGAAAATTATCCATGGGAAGTAGGGAATCTATTATTAGCTTCTTGAAGGTGACACATTTCTATCTTTAGAAGTTTCTACTAAGTGTCGTTGTTGTCCTTAATCTCAAGCATACATGTCATGAATTCCATTTGCTCAAATCTATGTAATGGACACCTCTAGAGCTCACTTATGTATTCGATCATCAAGCTCTAGCTTCCCTAGGAGATCAAGGAGCCTTTAGAGCATTGTCATCGCTTTTCAGGGTGGGTTTTTCTTTTATCACCTTTTGATTCTTTTTCTATCGCTTTTATGTATTTAGCTTGTGAGAGTGTTGTTTCCCTCATTTTGTTGAACGACCGCTGGTGTTTTAACTTGTAGAAGCATTGTTTCAAGTTATAGATTTCCTTTCTCAAGTGTTGCATGAGTTTTCCCATTTTTTCACCAACAGGTCATCGTGCAATGACTCCCTTCACATGCCTCCTATTTCTTTAGTTTGATCCATTACTGCACATGGTTTACATGCATACATCTACATTTACTTAGATTTACAACTCATCCTTCATATCTTCTTGTTTGCACACTCCCATGGACAGATTTGGGCTCCCCTGCCCAGGTCTAACATTCATTTGCATGCACTGCGCAATATAGCATCTCAAGGCCTCTGCCTTGTCTTCTGCAATTGCACAGAGCTTGCCATGAGATGGCTCCAACTGCACACTACATAGTTCCAGGAGCCATTATCCTAGCTTGGTCACTTAGACTACGCAATGCGTAGTCTCTCCTAGGCCCTGTCCCAGACTGAACTGTGCATTTCCTAGTTCTAGTCAGCAGGCTTCCATAATAACTGTCTAGACTACGCAGTTCATAGTTCCCACAGTTAATAAGTCACCCCTTTTCAGTCAAAATTGTGTGTTTCCTCTCATTAGATGTCCTGGCTACTGCTTGATCATTCTGTAAAGTTAGATTTGTAAGAGATAATGTTTTCTTGGCATGAGTGTTTGTTCTATCCCACAGGTGCCACACTCGTGAAGCGCTTCTCTCCAACAGTCATTGTACCATGGCACTAAAGAGAGCTACTTCAAGAGTGACCACTGAAAGCAATACCAGGGAAGTAGTTGAGCAAACACCAATTTACTTGCCAATATATGCAAATTCTCAACTAGTTACGAAAAAGGAATCAACACTGATGTGGCAGCAAAACCAACAACAATGGTAGAAGGAAGCAAGCTAGTACAAGATCAAGGAAAGAGGAAATCGCTGACATAATAGAGGGAGGAAAAAGTTACAAAGTGAAAGTGCATTCAGTCTTCATGCAGGAAGCTTTGACAACAGAATCAAAAGGAATCACGAGACACAGACAACAGAGCAAAGGAAGAGAAAAGACGAGAGCTTGTAGGTAGCAGAACTAAGATCACAATGAGAAAAACGAGAGTTGAAGGAAGAACAATAGCTAAGAAGAAGAAAAAAGGCAGCGCGCAATGACATAGCAACATCACTAATATAGGTTGATGAGCTGGAACAACCAGCAACTAAGTAATAGAGTGAACAGATGCAGGTTCCCTCACCAAAGCTAAGCATAAGAACTAAGTCCGGCTAGAGGTTGAGAGGTACATGGAGTATTTGATGTGCGAGGCCACCAGTGATGACTTTTAGATGATCACAAAAAACATGCAGAAGTATGTTGGTGGTCAAACCACATGCAAGACAATGTTGCACAGTTTTCAGGACGAGACAGTCACAATTTCCAAGACACATGCCTGGATGCCATGGAGGCAAGAGTCCTGCTTTCAGCAAGACATCAAGTAGTTTGGGGACATCACAACAAAGTACCAATATTAACATCATTACATGAGAAAGAAGCATAAATTGGATGTTTCCGAGTTGGTCTTTCCCCAAACCTCGGAGTCATAATTTTTTGTCTTGTTAGTCTCTCTCTAGCCTATTTTGTCTCACATGGACACATGTGGAAAATGTGTATTATTTGTAAGTGAAATTCCAAGTGTCATTAGTGGGATGTGAACAATCACTCTGTGATGTGAAGAGTCATGATGGTATTCCAAGAGTCATAAAGGGGAATGTCAAGGGTAATCCCACCCTTTGTTATAAATACAACCTCATAACTCATAGAACAGGATTTTGGGAGCCTAGATTTTGGCTAGGCATTGCTTAGAGAAGGCTTGGAGATTATTGTGATGAGCCTTGGCTTCTCTACAACGTAGATTGAGTACATCTCTTTGGAGGAGTAGGTGATGTTGACAGTAATGTTCCACTATTGGGGGTAGTGGCTGTCAATGGTGTATGTATGGATGGAATTTTCACTTAATATATATAACTGAGACAACACGTTTTCATACATATGTTGTTATTGTAGTTTGACTATCCTGGTTACTTTAGAAATGTATGTTATTTAACTTATATATTTGTGTATGAACTATTTTGTATGAATCTTGTTGAAGATGTGTTATTGGATTAACCTGTCAATTTGGATTGTGGACTATTCGCTTCCTACCTGTGATGTCATTCCGCTTGTGTGTTCCTTTAAGGCTGCGTACTATTACAGGCTTCTAAGGGGAACACTTCCTTTTCCCCTTTGTGTGTTAGAAATCCTATGCATCTCACTTGACTCATTGCAAGGTAAAACACTTGCTTTCGACAAAGTTATCATACTTACCTCTGTGCACTACCACAGTCATGGTACTACTATACTACCCACCATTGGGACTCCTACTCCAAACGGTTTGAGTTCAGGTTGGGAATTCTTGTCGAGGAGATCCCTGACATGTTTGGCAGGTCCAAAATCATCAACATTTCTGGCACTATAAGGAGGGCCAAATGACAAGCTGAGTCCTCAAAGTTTGTTCGAAATCTTCGCACATCATTCATGACTCACATTACAATCATACCTCCGACATGTTTTTCTCATGTAGATGACTTCAAAGTGTTGGAGTACGTTATTGATAACTTGTCACATATTAAGTATGATGGTGAAGGTGGAACAACCCTGCTAAGGCATGAAGTTGCCTTTACAGGCTTCTATCACGAGAATGAAGTCCCCTTGGACAACATTACATGTGGGTTGTTCACTTGCACGTTCAAAAGGCGCATCATGAAATGGTGTCAAACATTTCCCGCAACCTCCATTCACTCTTTCGATCATATGATAAGAGATTTAGGTCATGATTTCTATCATTATGACCGTCAATCACTCAACAAGAAAATTTTGTATCACCTTTATAATATTGTTTTCCAAATTCCTAAAGATGAAGTCGATTGGAAATTTCTCAGGGAACGGTTTCAATATATTCTTCATGTATTTGAAAATCCTCACTAGTTATAATCATTCAAACCCCTCCCAACATACCTCGGTGTTAGATCTTCTAAATCTAAGACAGAAAAGGTTTCTGTCATAGGTGACCCACTATCGGCTCCTCATCAAACAACTCTAGCTCCGCAGGACAAGGTGGGAGAAGTTTTGAATCCATCTGTTGAACCATCACCTCCTCCCACCCAACCTGATCTGCATATTTGTGTATATGTGGACTGAAAGCCTATTGGTCATCACATGGACTTGTTTTCTCAACCTCCATCCT
Source organism: Pinus taeda (assembly GCA_000404065.3). Classification (NCBI taxonomy): domain Eukaryota; kingdom Viridiplantae; phylum Streptophyta; class Pinopsida; order Pinales; family Pinaceae; genus Pinus; species Pinus taeda. The sequence goes on along the minus strand of APFE030081733.1, from coordinate 24,201 downwards.
CTCCTTCTGTTGATCCTCTGGATTTTGGTGTCTCGTGTTTGTCCATTCCAGACTCTGGATGTGATGTTCACGAGGATCAAGGTTGCGACGGAGTTGGTGTTGAGCAACAAACCTGCGATGTCATTTTTTATGAGTATGTGTGGGAATATGAAGAAGAACCTATGGTGAAGGATTACCTCCTTTTGTCCACACCTCGTCCACTATATCTTGACAACTTTTTTGATCCTACCATTTTTAATTTGTCTTGTGAAAATTCATTCCTGGATGTTTCCACTTCTGATCATTTAGAGGACGCATAGGATGTCAGTACATCATTTGATCGCTGAGAGGAAAAATATTCCTTTCTGGATCCACCCAATCTGTCATCTTTTCTTTTCAGAAATTTAGAGGATGAGAATTTATGTTTCTCATCAACCCCTTATATGATTCGTCGGATCATAAGGATGTTGATGTAAATCTTGATTTTTCGAATCGTGGTTGTCGTGATCTCTTTACTCATTCATTCGATCACAATTCTGATTCACTTGTTGTTGATCTTTCCAAGCCACTGGTATTTGATGATCCACCTACTGATGAAGTGGGAACCCTACAAGCTGTCAAGGCACTTTAGCCTGAGCTGATGGTTATGTCAGGTCCTCACTGTCTTGAGGTTAGTTCCACTCCCAATCATAAATTTGTTGAACCACCTCATGCTCCTCATAACTCTCTCACACACATTGAAAATCAATATGATCTGCACATCTTACACCTTCCACCAGAACCTCATGATTCAATTGCTGATGCATTAGAGGAGTCATACATAGAAAGTCATGTTGCGAAAACACAAGCTTTCTTCTTTCTGCATGTTTGCTCGTATGTCAAGGTCAAAGGAGTGTACATGCTTGTTGTCTGTGCACAATACATAGTAACACCATGATACGTCCACATAGTTTCTGTCATGTGCTTTCACTTTTTTTGTTTTTGTGGATGCATTCAAACTTCGAGTGTGTTGGTTTTAATTTTTTCATTTTTATTATGTATTGGGTTGTTTCAATATCCTTCTTGACAAATGTGCCTTCACTTACATGGGCCACCCAATGCTTCGATGGCTGCATTGGAAATATCATTTCACGTGAGTAGGCCCATGCACTATTTAGTTTAGGAGTAGGAGTAGCATTTCCTTTCTTGTTTGATTTTCTTTCTTGTTTGCTTTTCCTTCATGTTTTCTTTTATTTTAATTTTTTCCTTTTCTTTCCTTTGTTTGTTTATTTTTCACCTGTAGTTTAGCTTCCCATGAAACCGTGTTTGGATCTTGACACAAGAAGGTTGAAGCACAAGAGGACTTGTAGAACTATCAAAATTTGGTTATCTGTATCCCCTCTCTTTATGAAGATCTTGCGTTCTTCAGTCGATGATACCCTGATGGAAAATATTTTCTATTCAGAGTGAGACTTGGTGAAAACACAACACTTTCACTTTAACTAGTATCGTCTACTCTAATCAGTTATTTTATATTTGGTTAACCCTTGTCAACTTAGTAAAGTAGAGTAAGGTGAGGGGGAAACCTTAACAAGTATGTCAGAGGTATATACAACATACTTCTCTGAAGGAACAACATCTTCTTCTCTTGATAAGTCAGGGTCCCTCTTTTGCCTCATGAAATAAATAAGTTCCTATGCAAAGTTCTTTGAAAAAAAAAAAGAAAAAAAAAAGGAAAAAGAATAGAAAGGACTCCTATGCAGGGAGGTGAAGAGAGTAACTCAGTCGAGGTATTGCCTAGTCTCACTGAAAGTGGAGCAATGCTTGTGTTCCTAAAATGACTCTACCAGGGTACTGTCCATGCCTGCTGGGAGTGAAGCAATACCATAGATGAAACTTAAACTCTGACAGTCTATATTGCTTGTTTATCAATATACCCCACATCCCCAATTGAAAAAAATAGTTTAATTGGCTTGGTATGTGTGCTAACCGATCAAGAGAATGGTAGGGACTACATCTTTAACTCAAACTAGTGAGGGAGCCATGACGATTAACGAATCAAACAATACTTCCGAAGGAGTTAGACTCACTTTACATGAGACAAGGTTCATACAAAGAGTTGGAGTTCTACAAGTGTGCCTCCAATGTTGTAGAGACTACAACTACCCTCCAAATTTTTCTTAAGCTTAGTTTTGGAGCCTCCCTACTAATATCTCAACAGCTTATCTTACACTACCCAAGTACTTGTGCTTTCATTTGAGTTTTATCTTTCACTTTATAGCTTTTGTTTGCTTACTTGATTTGTCGTCTAACCACAAGACAACCCCGTGACTTGGTTGCAATCTAGTTCTTGCACTGCCTTGATGATCTGTGCAATCCTTGAGGGCAACCAACCTTTCTCTCAGGAAATGTGCAGTGAAACCTAGCAGTAAGCTTAGGCTCCAAAATTGCACAGACCCAGCTGGTAGCTTGTCTTCAGCTGGGAAATTGCGCAGAGCATTCCAAGTGCATAGTGAGCACTCAAGTCTATAATTGCACAGAGCCAACTGACAACTTGCCTTTAGCTGGGAGATTGTGTAGAGTCTAAGAGGCAGCCCAAAACCACTCAACATAGAAATTGTGTAGAACCATATTGTGCTTAGAAACTGTCAGTGTATGAACCAAAGAGTTGCCCGTTCCTCCCCAGAACTGCACAATATTTCTGGGCAGTGCATGGAAGTGTTCCCTAAAAGCAAGAAACAAAGAGGAAAATCATCCCTAGGAAGTAGGGAATCTATTATTAGCTTCTTGAAGGTGACACATTTCCATCTTTAGAAGTTTCTTCTAAGTGTCGTTGTTGTCCTTGATCTCAAGCATATGCGTCATGAACTCCATTTTCTCAAATATTTGTAATGGATGCCTCTAGAGCTCACTTATGCCTTCGATCTTCAAGCTCTAGGTTTCCTAGGAGAACAAGGAGCCTTCAAAGCATTTCCATGGTTTTTTGGGTGAGTTTTGTTTTTATTGCCTTTTGTTGCTTTCTCTATAACTTGTGTTTGTTTAGCTTGTGAGAGTGCTATTTCACTCATTTTGTTGAACAATCACTGGCATTTTAACTTGTAGAAGCATTGTTTCAAGTTATAGATTTCCTTTCTCAAGTGTTGCATGAGTTTTCCTATTTTTGCACCAATAGTCTTTGTGCGGCGAATCCCTTTGCACACCTCCTATTCCTTTAGTTTGATCCATTGTTGCACTTGGTTTACATGCACATATACACTTAGTTAGATTTGCACTCATCCTCACATCATCCTTCAGATCTTCTTGTTTTCTCACTCCCATGTATAGATCTGGGCTCCCTTGCCCAGGTCTCACATTCACTTGCATTCACTGCCCAATGTGGCAGCTATAGGCCTCTTCCTTAGCTTCTAGAATTGTGCAGACCTGTCCTGGGCTAGCTCCAACTGTGCACTGTGCAGTTCCAGGAGTCAGTTTCCCAGCTTGGTCACTGATATTGCGCAATGCGTAGTCTCTCCCAGGCCCTATCCCACACTAAACTGCACATTGCGTAGTTCTAGTCAGTAGGCTTCCACACTAACTGTCAGGACTGCATAGTGCACAATTCCCACAGTCAGTCAATCACCTCTTTTGAGTCAAAACTACGCATTTTCTCTCATCAGATGCCTTGGTACCACACTCATGAAGCGCTTCTCTCGAGTAGTCATTGTACCATGGCACCAAAGAGAGCTTCTTCAAGAGTGACCACTGAAAGTAGTACCGAGGAAGTAGTTGAGAAAGCACTAGTTTACTTGCCAATATATGTAGATTCCCAACTATTTATAGAAAATGGATCAACGCTAACATGGTAGCAAAACCAACAACAGTCGCAGAAGGAAGCAAGCCAGTATAGAATCAAGGAAAGAGGAAATCACTAACATAACAAAGTGAGGATAAAACTGAAGAGCGAAAGTGTATTCAGTATTCATGCAAAAAACTTTGACAATAGAAGCCAAAGGAATCATGGGACACAGACAATATATCAGAAAAAGAGAAAAGAGAAGAGCTTGTAGGTAGCAAACTAAGATTGCAACAAGTAGAACAAGATTCGAAGGAAGAACAGGAGCTGAGAAGAAGAAACAGGAAGAAGAAAAAAGGAAAGGCGCAATGATAAAGAAACAACACTAATACAGGTTGATGAGCTAGAATAGCCAGCAACTAAAGAAGAGAGTGAACAGATGTAGGTTCCCTCACCAAAGCTAAGCACACAAATCAAGTCCGACTAGAGGTCGACGAGTACATGGAGCAGTTGATGCGCGAGGCCACTAGTGATGACTTGCAGTTGAGCGCAAACAACATGAAGAAGTACATTGGTGGTCCAACCACACTTAGGACAATGCTATGCAGTTTTCAAGACAAGACTAACATAGGTTCCAAGACCACATGCTTGGATTCCATGGAGGCAAGGGTCTGTTTTCAACAAGACAACATCAAACAGTTTTGGGAAATCACAACATAGTACTAATCTTGGCATCAGTAAATGACCAAGAAGCATAAAGTGGATGTTGTTGAGTTGGTATTTTCCCAAACCTCAGAGTCATAGTGTTTTGTCTTGATAGGTTGTCTCTAGCCTATTTTGTCTCTCATGGGTACTGTAGAGCTATAAAAAGGGTCTCTTTCACCTCTAGTTACCTCACATTAATGTCAATCCGGGAACGTCTGGTTATTTCAAAGAGTGTCTCAGTCTGAGGCTTAACACATGTCAGAGTAATGCTCGTAGTACAACTGATTAAAACTACAAAAGTAAATTGATGCAAGTCTACAACCTAACTACTTCAAAAGGCTAAATCACACAAAGCAATGCATCAGTCAAAGGTTCAGTAGCAATAACCCATCCTTTTCGTAACTGATGAGAACAGGTTCGAGATCTGGGAGACAGGTAGCAGATGTCGACGCTCACTACAGCCTGAGATCGTCCTTAATAAATAGAAATGAAATGGCAAGTAAAGAAAATAGCAATGAAATAAAACAACACATCAGCCAAGGGTCCTGTAGCAATAACCCATCCCTTTCATAACTGATGGGAGCAGATCATAGATCTGGGAGCTAGGTAGCAGACAATGATGCTCACTAAAGCCTAAGGTCGTCCTTAAATAAGAAATGGCAAGTAAATAAAACAACAAATCAGCAATCTTGAAATGGAACAACAATCGAAATGGAACAACAATCGAAATGGAACAAAAATTGAAATGGAACAGCAACTAAAATGGAACGGTAATTCAGAAATGGAACAACAACTGAAATGGAACAGAAATTCAGAAATGAAACAACAACTGAAATGGAACAGCAAGTTAGAAATAAACAGTAACCAAGTTCATCAAGCTGTAATTCTATTTAATCACACCAATCGAAACATCAATCCTTCGCTCTTAAAAGATGTACACATACTATGGAACAACACTACCTATGGATCCAATATGAAATAATATTAAAACCATATAAACACAACGTGCTTAATCTGACTCTGTTATCGCTCAAAATAGAAGCATACGATTGCTTCTCAAGACAAAAACAGTAACATCCAAGGATTCAATAACTATGTGAAATCAGACTCTTCAAGATAAATGTTGTAATGCTAAAGCACAATCGCATAAAACTCTGTAATGGAACGACAGTATCCTATAGAGATTAATCAACACTTAAAGAATCGGTAACATGATGCAGCATCAATACAAGACTTTTGTTTGCAGGAATGCTAAATGAGTTAAACATAACAGAGCATGTAATATAAACGTTCTTAAAACACAACAGATTACCAGATCACGTCGATAAACAAACCACATAGAAACCATGCGTAATGGTACAAGAGCAAGTGTCCTCCAGGGCTGGGCCCTTAGCCTCTGGGGTACACCACTTAAGATTGATCCAGGCTCAAAGATAGAAGACTAACCAAGTCTGTATTAATGCATGAAGTAGAATTACAGTAACTCAAGTCTTTAATAGAACATAAAGATCATAGTCTTGATCTTTCTTAAAAGAAATTACATAAAAAGTCCTCTCCTCTAGCCAACAATGCTATCCCTTATATAAGGATGACGACGGAGATATCTAGATGCAGAAATAGATAAAATAGCGATCCCTCAGGATCTAAGATCTTGAGGGATTCGCAGAATCGTTAATCTTGAGTCACTTCTTTCCTTTTCTGCTTCGAGCTGGTATCTCCGCTTCCTTTCCTAGGTTGGTCCGTTTCGATCTGGTTTGCACGCGGTCTCCCGTCAAAGGGGCAATAGTTAGTTCATCTTTGTCTTTTCCTTTGGGATGGCCACTTTCTGTTTTTCCTCCCTCCATGATAATTATCAATGTTTTCTATTAATCTCACGTGTTTCGTTATAAATCCTTATTATTGTCTAAGTTTCTAATGCAAAAGGCTTATAAGTTCTAATGAAAAGATACTGAAATAACCATCGAAACATACATTATTTGATACTCCACACACCCCCCAGCTTACCCTTTTTCATGGCCTCATGAAAACATTGTAGTTGACATGCAAAGCAGTGAGTGAGTAGGTTGGAGATGGAATCTCATGTGGGGGCCTACAGCCGTGATGCGAAATTAAATGATCAAAGAAATGGCTTGTCTGGCCCTCAGGCATCTCATACAGGGCTTGGTATCTGGGTGCAGGATGCCAAATAATTGGACTCCGGAACCTATATCCTAACCAAGATGGCCTTGCCCTCAAAACAATTTCGCCGTAGAGGGGGAAACGGTTAGCAGCAAGTTTAAAATTCTCATACGTAAATGGTTCTCTGAGCTGGATGTTCGGATTAGATATTTGATATTGAAATTTAGCTGCTTCAACGGCAGGGTCTTTAATAGAGGAAAAGTATTCAAGTCCCTGCCGAATGATTGCTTCATGCATGGGTCCTAATGCTTCAATCACTCCTAGAGCCTTCATGAGATTTCTATGTCTCCTCCATAACTGTTCTGGGTCCCTAGGCTCAGCTCTTACCCATAGATCTAATCCATTTTCTTGTATTTGAAAATCGTTGTAGGCTTTAAGCCATTTAATTTGATTGACTGCAAATGAGATAAATGCTTGCAATTGAATGTCCCCAACAAAAGGGCCAGGGTTCAGTTTGGTCTCTTGTTCTAATACAAGGTTATGTAAGTAAAATTCACACAATAACCTTTGCACTTTTACCCCATAATGTTTACAACAATTTATAAAATCATCTATAGTGTTAATTTGTATGGGAGCACCTGCTTTAACAATCTTTATTTTCAATTGTAAATACCTTTCCATTAGAAATAGGGCATAGTTCTTGGCAGGGGCTCTACATGCTAGGACGTCATTGTATAGGGAACACAAGGTATCCATCTGTTTGATGACTACATCTAATCTACGAGTTACCTTTTCAACTTTCTCTTGTTCCCTTCACCATCCTTCGAAAGCTTGGCTTTCATATAAGTTGACGTTCCTTAGTTGCTGCTGTAGTTCTTCATATTTTTCTCGGGGGAATGTTTGCTCCCTAAGCTTTTCTGCTTCTTGATGGACCTGCTTCAAATTTTTGTGAAGGGTTCTCGTTTTCAGATCCTTCTTCCATGCAGCAGTGGAGGCCGGGAGCTTTACTTGAACTTTCTTATTGTGCTGCTTTGAGTTCAGAACCCTTATTACTCCCGAAGGTGGTGCCTCCGTCTGAGCCATCTTATCATCCTTTTCAATTTTAACACAAACTCCAGCCCACTACTGTTCCTTTTCAATTGGAACAACAGTCTGCTTTTCAGCTTCATTTGGAACAACAGTTTAGCTTTTCTCAGGGTTTTGAACAGTGGAATGGATTCTGGTCCTCCGCCTCTTTCCCTTAAGGGATCTTACTGGTGTGGTCAGACCTTTTCTTCCTGAAGTCCCTTTTACCCTTTGCCTCGCTTTTAGAAACCTAATTTGCTGATGAAGCTAGACTATTATGTTCAACAATCTCTGATGTTCCTTTCATAATTCCCTTATTTCCATCATCTCTTTAGAAGGAACAACAGGCTGTTCGCTGCGGTTTGGACTGTGGCTAGCTTCCTAATTTTCTTCTTGGGGTGGCTGTTCCGGGGTAAGAACCTTACTTGGCTCTGTTCTTTCTTGGGCTAATTCTTCTTTTGCCCCTATTTCCTCCGGATTTTCTTCTCGTGCCTTCTGATTAGGAACAGGTTGTTCCTGCTCAGCGTTTTTTGATACCTCCTTATTATGAACGGACAAATTTTCTACTTCCGCCTCTTCCGCATGTGATTCCTCGGGTGCATCTTTCTCCTGGGGTTTCTCTATGGCATGGAGGTTTAATGGACTTAGAGGTTGGCCATATTCACCCATATTGGCCAAAATGTTGGCCATTACATCTTCCCCCAACGGGTCTTGTAATGGGCTACCTTCTTGTTGTTCCATTCCTTCCTCCTGCTCGGAGTGCTCGGCTTCTTTTCTCTCGTCTCCTTCCTCTTCAGATTGCTCATCATTTTCTTCTTCTCTCTCTGCAGATTACTCTGCCTCCTCTTCTTCTTCCATTCCTGTCTCTGCAGACTGCTCTTCTTCTTCTTATGTTTCTGCCTTTGCAGACTGCTCTTCTTCCTCATCGTCTTCTTCTTCCGTTCCTGTCTTTGCAGACTGCTTTGCATCCTCGTCGTTTTCTTCTTCTGTTTCTGTCTCTGCAGCCTGCTCTGCTTCTTCGTTGTCTTCTTCTTCTGTTTCTGCCTCTGCAGACTGCTCATCTTCAATTTCTATTGCTTGGCTCGTGCCTTCCTAGGGCTTCTCCAGCCCCCCTCGTAGCCATGCGAGACATGCAGATTTTCTGCGTTTTTCTGGTTGTTCGGGTGTGCTGGTGTCATGTTTATGTTTTTCAGATCGTTTTTCAGGTTGCTCCGTTGTGAAAGTGTCCTGCTTCCATTTTTCTAAATGTTGGGGCATGCTAGCAACTTGTTTCCGTTTTTTCGGGCGTCCAGATGTGGCCATCCCTCGATTGATGATGGTGATTAGTTCTTCTCAGCTGCTCTGCTTCTGGGTGAGACTATAATTAACTATCAACCGAATTAATCTATGGTGGCTGATGACTGACTCTAGGTGTTGTGCTCTTTTCATGCTTCATGCAACGTCATGAAGTAGTGAATTCAACAATGCAGGTAAATTCACAAAACATTTTTGTTTTAAAACAGCTAGGAGTTTAAGATGTTGTGGTCTTACCATGTCTTTTCTACCTTCACAGGTGATGTAGCTTTGAATGATTTTTTCTAATTCCACCCATGGCTCCCCTAGCATTGCTGGCAGCACTCCCTTTCCTCGAATTGTCAAACTCTGGTCCTTGTCTTGAAAGATTTCTAAAATATTCTACAGCCTTTCCTTCTTTATCGTCCATACTGGTCCAGTGGCTGGTAGTCCCGAGACTCTTGCTATTATGTCATCGGTGACTGCTATTCGCCTTCCTCTTACTTTGGAGTAGTCTTCCTGCAAATTTTGTAAAAATTCAATCGCTACTCTTTCATTGGACTCCTTCAGGGGATTGAGGTAGGTCAACCATCCCGCTTTCTTCAGGATTCTTCGGGCTGCAGCTGAAACAGTTAATACTTGCGGTTCTCGGTGAACTGACCTTCTTCCCATAGTTTCACTGCAAATTCTCAAAGGAACGACAGCTATTTGTTGAAACGCAGAGAAGCTAATGGCGTATTACACGTTCAAATTCTGATGCTACGACGTATGTAGTGGAAATGACTTCGAATAGCAGCTCATGTAGAAGAAAACAAAAATAGAAAAAGATAATACCGTTGAGTCATGCTGTGTCCGAGTACACAATTTCTCAAATAACGGACTAACACGTGCTCTGGGGAATGATGAGGTCACCTCCCCCCCGCAATGTGATAGGCTGTCCTAGCCGTCAAATAAAGGAGCAGTGCCTGTTCTGCCGCAAGGTCTTTATGGAACAGTGTATGGCAATATGCCATGCTTACAAAAATAGCTTATTACTGAAATCGAGGTATAAAGTTACATCGCTTTAATACGTAAGGGACTGCGGTGATTTGATGGAAGTTCGGGGATAAGACATTTGCCGTAAATAGAGAGTCTCATGCGGTCACTGTCACTAGTTCCGTAATGATTGGTGATAATATATAGTCATGCGTTATATGGTTGGGTAATATTATATAATTAATTACCACGGCATAAGAAACAAGAGGATGCAATCTTCTTACCTATTGGTGTAAAAATGTGACTTCAATACCATTAACAGTGCTCTGCTGCCGACAGGTGTCCATAACCTTGGCAGAGTTGTTTGTTTCACCCCTGGAACCATAGTCCTTTGTGTATGCCAGGAAGCGTTGTGTAATGTCAAAATGTAGGCCATTATGCTGGCTCGGTGACCAGTTAGTCATAATGCCATTCACGAGGGAGGAGCGAATAGTGGGTACGCCGGCTCGTGATGAGACCTCCTATTCCAAGGGTTATTTGTTTGATATACCTTTTGGACCATTTCCCAGGTGTGGTGGCCATGGTGTGAATGCCACTTCGCTTCCACCCTAATGATCATGGTAGGCCGGCTCGTAATGAGACTTCCTATCCTGCAATTTGACAATTTAGCGACCATGTTTTGCTTCCCTCTTTTTCTTCTTGTTTTTAATACAGAGTCTTTCCTGTTTATACACAAAGGGTGGTTCAACACTCCTTAAGAGTAGGAATGGTGTAAAAAGTCTTAATATCCCAATAGAAAGGTATAGATCCTTTGCTCTTATTGCTGAATGATAATCAGAGAGGGTTAAAAAGGAACCATCATGATACAGATAACCAATCAGAACAGAATTAGTAGAACAATGGTAGCAAAAGATGATGAATAAGCATGTCTTTCCCTGCGTCCTTCCACCAATTTAGGGCGGTCTCTTATAAAGATAACGATTTATGATTTACTGATTTTCGTATGGTGTGCTTTTGTTTCCATCACATAAGTGCATAGCCGTATTCAAAAAGATTTGAAAGAACATTAGCAATAAGCATTCTTAATTTAGAATAGCAGAAGGAACAAGCTGTTTCACAAGGAGAGAAAAATCATATAAGTAGTGTCCTTTCATGGAAGGGCACAACAACAGTTCACAAATGTTGTTCGTTTGGAGAAAGGAACAGTAGAAATCAACAGTGTTGTTCCTTTTAAAAAGGAACAGCAAAATCAAACAAGTGTCGTTCCTTCGAAAAAGGAACGACAAAAATCAAAAGTGTTGTTCCTTTTGAAAAAGGGACAGCAAAAACACACGTGTTGTTCCTTTTGAAAAAGGGACAAAAAAACACACAAGTGTTGTTCCTTTTGAAAAAGGGACAGTAAAACACACAAGTGTTGTTCCTTTTGAAAAGTGACAACAAAACGCACAAGTGTTGTTCCTTTTGAAAAAGGAACAACAAAACACACAAGTGCTGTTCCTTTTGAAAAATGGACAGCAAAACACACAAGTGTTGTTCCTTTTGAAAAAAGGGACAGCAAAACACACAAGTGTTGTTCCTTTTGAAAAAGGGACAACAAAACACTCAAGTGCTATTCCTTTTGAAAAAGGAACAGCAAAACACACAAGTGTTGTTCCTTTTAGAAAAGGAACAATAGAAAGCAAAAGGTGTTGTTCCTTTTAGAAAAAGAACATCAAAAATCAAAAGTGTTGTTCCTTTTGGAAAAGGAACAACAAAAATCAAAAGTGTTGTTCCTTTTGGAAAAGGAACAACAAAAACACACAAGTGCTGTTCCTTTTGAAAAAGGAACAGCAAAACACAAAAGTGCTGTTCCTTTTAGAAAAAGAACAACAGAAAGCAAAAGGTGTTATTCCTTTTAGAAAAGTAACATCAAAAATCAAAAGTGTTGTCCCTTTTGGAAAATGAACAACAAAATAGACAAGTGTTGTTCCTTTTAGAAAAGGAACAGCAGAAAGAAAAAAGTGTTGTCCCTTTTGGAAAAGGAACAGAAAAACACAAGTGTTGTTTCTGAAAAAGGAACAACAAAAATAGACAAGTGTTGTTCCTTTTGAAAAAGGGACGACAAAAATCACAAGTGCTGTTCCTTTTGGAAAAGGAACAACAAAAATCACAAGTGTTGTTCCTTTTCCAAAAGGAACATCAAAAATCACAAATGTTGTTCCTTTTAGAAAAGGAACAACAAAAAACCAAAAGTGTTATTCCCTTTGAAGAAAAGGAACAATAGAAGTAACAAAGCCTGTTGCAAAGATATGTACTAAAATAATTCAAGAAGCTATGTACAAATTGTAAGGGAAAGTAAATTTCTTAGTGAGTTACAGGTGATGAAGACTTGTCTTCCTCCCCTACGATCTTCATATCTGAATCTTGGCGTAGCTGTTGGCAGAAGGACTCCCGAGTAAGTGGTTTGCGATAGAGACGAACTCGATGGCCATTTGCCTTAAAGGTATATCCAGAACCATCAATAGTAATCAGGATAAGGGTACTATTATCATGTACTTTCTGTATTTCATATGGTCCCAGCCAACGATTCTGGAGTTTCCTGGGGAAGTCCTGAAACTTGGAGTCATATAAAAGAGCCCAGTCTCCTTCGTGGAAGACTCTATTTTTAATGAGAGCATCATGCCATTTAGCTCTCTGCTGCTATATCAAAGAAGTGCGTTGAAGTGCAGAGAGCCTTATTTCATCCAGCTCATTGATCTGTTGTAGTCGATTCGTCTGTGCCTCATTTAAGTCTAAACCAACTTCTTGTGTTGTTCGTAATGTCTGGATTTCAAATTCTATAGGGAAAATAGGTTGTTTTCCGAACATTAGCTGGTAAGGTGAGTGACCAGTGGTGCTTCTCCATGTTGTTCTATAAGCCCACAGTGCTTCAAGTAGTCTGGCAGCCCAATCGCGTCTATGTGATGCAACTGTTTTTGTTAGAATTGTTTCTATTATCTTATTGCTGCTTTCTACTTGCACATTTGCTTGTGGGTGATACGGGGTGGTAATTTTATGCTGGACATGATAGTTGTTGAGTATTGCAGCTATTCTATTCCCAGCAAACTGTGACCCTCCATCTGTAATTATCTCTCTAGGGAGGCCATAGTGTACAAATAGATGGAGCAGGAACTGTATGACAGATTCTTCTGTAGCTCTGGGCAAGGCCTCTGCTTCAACCCACTTGGTGACGTATTCTGTTGCCACTAAAATGTATGTTTTCTAGTTTGATGGTGGGTTGATTGGTCCCATGAAATCAAGAGCCCAACACTCAAATGGTTCGATGACTAGCTATGGTTTCAAAGGCATCTCATCCGACTGACTAGGGTGTCCCGCTCTCTGGAAACTGTCACATGCTTGGACGAATTTCTTTGCATCTTTGAAAATTGTGGACCAATAATACCCTGTGTGTAATACTTTATGTGCAGTCCTGCGATCAGTGAAATGTCCACCACATGGTTGGTCATGGCATGCTTTCAATATATAAAAAATTTCGTCCTGTCGAATGCATCTCCTGATTTGCATGTCTGCCCCTGTGTGAAACAAATAGCTCCTAATCCAGGAAAATCTGGTACTTTGTTGAAAAATTTGTTTTTGCTCATTAGGGGTTAGATGCTTTGGTAACTTACCTACTGCTAGGTAATTGGCAACATCAGCATACCGGGGTGTTTGAACAGCAACGACAAAGAGATGCTCATATGGAAATTGATCTTCAACTGCTGTTGCATCAACTGGTTTTGGCATTCTTGAGAGGAAATTAGCTACCAGGTTTTCTTTCCCGGGTCGATCCTTGATTGTAATATCAAATTCCTGCAATAAAATCAGCCATCTATTTATTCTGCCATTTGTGATAGGCTTGTTTGCTAAATATTTTATAGCAGAATGATCTGTGTACAAGATAACATGATATCCAGTAATGTAATGTCTGAATTTATTGGCAGCATGTATAATAGCTAGAAATTCTTTTTCAGTGTCAGTATAATTTAATTCAGCAGGGGATAGATTTTTGCTAATGTAATAAATTGCATATGGTTTTCTATCCTCCTCCTGTCCAAGGACCGCTCCAATGGCTGTGTCTAAGGCATCATATGATATCTGGAATGGCAAATTCCAATTTGGTCCCCGAAGGACTGGGGCTGTAGATACGAGCTTCTTCAGATCGTTGAAGGCACGTTCACATTTTTCTGTCCAAAGAAAATCAACGTTACCAGTTAGGGCATACAAGAGTGCAGCAATACGTGAATAATGTTCTATAAATCTTCTGTAGTAGCCATAGAATCCAAGAAAGCTACGTACCTTTGTTTGAGCAGTAGGAGTAGGAATAAGCAAAAGTATTTGGACTTTGGCTGGGTCTACCTGAATGCCAGCTGCTGAAATATAGTGTCCTAAAATAAGTCATTCCGTCATCATCATGTAACATTTTTCATGGCTTAAACAAAGCCTGGTAGCTATGCAACATTGTAGGACTTTTTCTAGTGTGTCCAATGCTGGATCAAACTCGTCTCCATATGGAGTAAAATTGCCCATATATACTTCCAGTCCTTCATTTATTAGATCTGCAAAAATGCTAAGGATAGCCCTTTGGAATGTGGTAGGGGCATTACTTAAGCCAAAAGGTAAAACTCGGTAGGCGAATTTTCCCCAAGGACAAGTAAAGGTAGTTTTGTCCTGATCTTCAGGGGCAACCTGTATTTGGTTATACCCACTGAAGCCATCGAGGAAAGAAAATAATTTCTTTCCTGCCAAAGTGTCCAATACTTGGTCGATGAATGGGAGAGGGAAGTGATCTTTTTGCGTTGCTTTATTTAACTCCCTATAGTCCACACAGATTCTCCACTTCCCATTCTTCTTTGGTACCACCACAAGTGGGGAGACCCATTTACTATCAGAGATAGGGTAGATGAAGTTAACATCTAAAAGTTTTGAAGCTCGACTTTTACTACTTCTTTTAGATGAGGATTTAATCTTCTCTGAGGCTGCCTGACATGTCTTGCATCATTTTCTATGTAGATGTGATGTGTACATAATTGAGGGTCAATTCCTTTCATATTAGGGTAATCCCATGCAAATGCTTCTTTATATTTCCTTAAGATATGGATGAGCTTTGTTTCTTGTTCAGGTGCAAGGTCGGCGTTAATGTTTAAGGTTTTTCCAGGTTCAATTTCCACAATTTTACTATGTGCAACTGAAGTGACAGGGATTGTGTGATCATGCGTATCTTTCAGAGGTTCCTCTTCTACTTCATTATCAGATGCTGCTTTTATCATATGACACTGGGTACGAGATGTGAGTTCAGTTTGACTAATGAAATTACTAATGGCATCATCTTCTGTTTGGTCTTCGAACTCAAGTGCTTCTTGTATGGTTAATGTAGATCTAATGTTATCAGTAAGATATGATACATGGTGCCTATTATTTTTAAGTATTGTGATGTTTGGCTGCGCTGGGGGATATAGTACTAAATTCTTGATATCTGCCCCCTTGGTTATGATCATGTTCCCTTGCCAACAACCGATATAGGCATCAGCGGTAGCGATCCAAGGTCTTCCTAAAATCAGTGGATGTCCATCAAGTCGGGTTTTAGTATTTATTATCAGAAAATCAGTTGGGTATTCCCAAGAGTCAACCGAGACAATGACATCATGTAGTATGTCTTTCGGCCTAACCACAGATCGATCAGCCAATTCTAGCAGAGTGGAGGTGGGTTCTGCAGATGTAATGCCTAGCTTTTGACAAGTAGCGGTTGTCAATATATTGATTGCAGCTCCAAGATCAACTAAGGCATTGGGCAAGGTTTGACTGTAAATTTGAATAGTTACTATTGGGTTTCCTGGGTCTTCATACTTAATGGGTGTTTCATTTCCTGATAATAGGTCAGATAAAGTGCCGACTACTTGAACTCTTGGATTATCTCTTATATTTCTCCTTGGTCTTTTTATGCACAATTCTTTAATAGTTTTTGTGTATATCGGGATGTCTTGAATGGCCTGGAGGAATGGAATTTTTATGTACAAATTTTGTAATTCTCCCAGAATGTCAAAATTAGGTTGTTGTATAGGTCGAGGTATGACTAATCATTCTGGGAAGGGGGGAGAGGATGTCCTTGCTTGATTATGAGTTTGTTGTCTATTCACATTCTCCTCTTGTGACAGATGTTCTCTAGGTAACTGATCTTCAATCCGAACTGTTTTATTTCCCTCAATTTGGATAATACACCCAGATCTTAGCTGAAGATCATTGCACTCCCTCAGATTGGGTCCTTCTTCTGGTGTTTCTAAAATTTGGAGAGCTTGGACCGATCTATTATTTGGATTGGGATTGGGATGGGCAAGGAGTTGGGGTCTCAGATTAGATTGGGGATTTTGCTGTAAAGCTGGCAGTGTAGGTTGAGGGAAAGGAATATTTCCTACTAGCTGTTGTGTTGGTCTCTGCCAGTTAGTCTGCCAGACTGAACCTTGTGAAGTGGGGGGAGTCCATTGTGGTGGGTATGGGTTGTTTTGCCAGTATGGTGGGGGATAAGGAGGATTCGACCAACCAGATTGGCTTGTCTGATTTAGCCACGGGTTCGTAGAAGGATATGACTGTGATGACCAATTTGGAAATGGGGGCTGAAACTGACTTTGTCATGTATTATATTGTTGAGTATTGTACTGCGGATACTGAAAAGAAGAAGTTGGGTCTGAAAACATACTAGTTTGTCGCGGTTGCCACTGATGACGCTGGTTGAGTAAATATACTGCTTCTGCTTCTTCTTCTGCTTCCTTATATACCGCTTTCAGTCCAGGTAATGAGGGACAACTTTCTGTAGAGTGATCCCTTGTATAGATGGCACATGTCTGGACTGTATCTAGTGGACACTCCTTATGGCTATGCTTCTTCCTGCATCTAGGGCAGAAGATTGTTAAATTCTGTTCTACCTCCATTTGCTTATGCTTGGCCTGCAAAACGTCCAATTGTGTAGTCAGTGTTCCTAGTATATTAGTTTTAAAATTTTCAAATAAATTTCCAATTTCCACACGTGTTACTCCTTCTGATGGGATCTTGTTTTCTCTTACAAACCGATCATGTTCTACTGGTTTGATTTGTGTACTGCCTCTCGAACTCCTCATGCATAAATCAATTATGTTAGCAAAACTTTCTTGATAAATATCCCCTTTCCCCATAATGTTTAATGTTTCAATCCATTGCTCTTTCATGCCCCCCTTATTAATGTTGTTTTCAACACGTTATCAGGCAAAGGCAGTGATGCATAGGGAGATCTTTGTAGATTATACTGGAAATATTCCACATATTCTTCTAATGTTTCATTTGGTCTAGCTATCATTTGAAATATTTCATCTTTTAGTTCTCTAGACCTGCAATAGTCTTGATATTTTTTTAAAAAGGATTCTTTCATTTGTTCCCAGTTATTTATAACCCCACCACCTAATCCCATAAACCATCTTAAAGCAACCCCTTTCAGAGTAGAGGGGAACAGTTTTAGTTTCTGGGACTCAGTGGTGTAATCATATCCCCTGCACAGTACATCAAATTCAAATAAAAATGCATCTGGATCCTCCGATGTAAGCCTGTGAAATGTAGGGATATGTTGAAGGGGGATTGATTTCATGGGGGCATTTTCTGTGGAATCCACTATGGGGTATTGTAATGTAGAGGTTTGGGTGTTTGGCGGATTTTGAGCCATTGGGTCAAATTTGTGCCAATAACCTTCCGGAATATCTAAGAGGGTATTCATAGGTTGAGAGGGAATGTCTTTGACAGGAACAGTTTTAATAGCACTTCCTCTATCTGAGATTTCTGTCTGAGGGGATTGGGTCCCTTCAATAATAATTTTTATTGCACTCCCTTTATCCAGGCTATTCAATGGCTGAGTTATCCTGAGAGGAGATCTCGGTTCCTCAGTATCCCCTATTTCCCCTTCACCTTCACAAAGATTATTGAAATTCCCTTCTTGCAATCGTTCTGGAATAGAATTTTCAATTTCTTGAAATTCCTGTTCGTCAGTTTGACTATGCACCTCAGCGAAGGCTACAGATGGTGAACCTGTGGCCTGAAGGGAGCTAGTAGGCTGTTTGGAAATAACTTTCATGGGTCCTACTGAAGGCTGAGATTCGGCTTTCTTATAGATTTCGTCTATGAAGGTTGATCGACCAAGGGTCACAGACCCCTTAGCTTTTTCTGGCTTTGGCAACGGTTTGGGATTTTTCTCCTGCTTTTTCTGCTTAGTCATGCACTCAATTTAACTACTAAATCCTTCTTAAGCAGATAGAAACAATTATACAGGAAAGCGGGCAAAGGAGCAACACTTTTACATGCTCTATACGTAGGTTCTTACCTTTCGTTTTCAAAACCCAATTATTTCCTAGCAGGTTCGTACACTACCCTGAAAAAAAACAAATGGCTACACTCTTTCCCCGGCAACGACACCAAAATGTAGAGCTATAAAAAGGGTCTCTTTCACCTCTAGTTACCTCACATTAATATGTCAATCCGAGAACGTCTAGTTATTTCAAAGAGTGTCTCAGTTTGAGGCTTAGCACTTGTCAGAGTAATGCTCGTAGTACAACTGATTAAAACTACAAAAGTAAATTGATGCGAGTCTACAACCTAACTACTTCAAAAGGCTAAATCACACAAAGCAATGCATCAATCAAAGGTTCGGTAGCAATAACCCATCCTTTTCGTAACTGATGAGAATAGGTCCGAGGTCTAGGAGCCAGGTAGCAGATGCTGACACTCACTACAGCTTGAGGTCGTCCTTAATAAATAGAAATGAAACGACAAGTAAAGAAAATAGCAATGAAATAAAACAACACATCAGTTAAGGGTCCAGTAGCAATAACCCATCCCTTTCATAACTGATGGGAGCAGATCAGAGGTCTGGGAGCCAGGTAGCAGACGCTGATGCTCACTACAGCCTAAGACCATCCTTAAATAAGAAATGGCAAGTAAATAAAACAACAAATCAACAATCTTGAAATGGAACAGCAATCGAAATGGAACAGCAATTGAAATGGAACAACATCTGAAATGGAACAACAATTCAGAAATGGAACAACAATTCAGAAATGAAAACAACAATTCAGAAATGGAACAACAACTGAAATGGAACAGCAACTAAAATGGAACAACAAGTTAGAAATAAGCAGTAACCAAGTTCATCAAGCTGTAATTCTATTTAATCACACCAATCCAAACATCAATCCTTCGCTCTTAAAAGATGTACACATACTATGGAACAACACTACCTATGGATCCAAGATGAAATAATATTAAAACCATATAAACACAATGTGCTTAATTTGACTCTATTATTGCTCTAAATAGAAGCATACGATTGCATCTCAAGACGAAAACAGTGACATCCAAGGATTCAATAACTATGTGAAATCAGACTCTTCAAGATAAATGCTGTAATGCTAAAGCACAATCGCATAAAACTCTGTAATGGAACGACAATATCCTGTAGAGATTAATCAACACTTAAAGAATTGGTAACATGATGCAGCGCCAATACAAGACTTTTGTTTGCAGGAACGTTAAATGAGTTAAACATAACAGAGCATGTAATATAAACATTCTTAAAACACAACAGATTACCAGATCACGTCGATAAACAAACCACATAGAAACCACGCGTAATGGTACAAGAGCAAGTGTCCTCCAGGGCCGGGCCCTTAGCCTCCAAGGGTACATGGCTTAAGATTGATCCAGGCTCAAAGATGAAGAGTAACCAAGTCTGTATTAATGCATGAAGTAGAATTACAGTAACTCAAGTCTTTTAACAGAACATAAAGATCATAGCCTTGATCTTTCTTAAAAGAAATTACATAAAAAATCCTCTCCTCTAGCCAACAATGCTATCCCTTATATAAGGATGATGACGGAGATATCTAGATGCAGAAATAGATAAAATAGCGATCCCTCAGGATCTAAGATCCTGAGGGATTCGCAGAATCGTTAATCTTGAGTCACTTCTTTCCTTTTTTGCTCCGAGCTGGTATCTCCGCTTCCTTTCCTGGGTTGGTCCTTTTTGATCTGGTTTGCACGCGGTCTCCCGTCAAAGGGACAGTAGTTAGTTCATCTTTGTATTTTCCTTTGGGATGGCCACTTTCCGTTTTTCTTCCCTCCTGCACATAGGAATGACAATTATCAACATTTTCTATTAATCTCACGTGTTTCGTTATAAATCCTTATGATTGTCTAAGTTTCTAATGCAAAAGGCTTATAAGTTCTAATGAAAAGATACTAAAATAACCATCGAAACATACCTTATTTGATACTCTACAGGTACATGTGGAAAATGTGTATTATGTTGTAAGTGAAATTCCAAGTGTCATTAGTGGAATGTGAACAATCACTATTTGATGTGAAGAGTCATGAGGGTAGTCCAAGAGTGACAAAGGGGAATTTCAAGGTTCACCCCACCCTTTGTTATAAATATAACCTCATAAATCATAGAATTGGCTTTTGGGAGCCGAGATTTTGGCTAGACATTGCTTAGAGAAGGCTTGGAGAGTATTGTGACGAGCCTTGGCTTCTCCATAGTGTAGAGTGAGTACATATCTTTGGAGGGGGAGGTGGTGTTGGCTATAATGTTTCATTATTGGGGCTAGTTGTTGCTATTGGTGTATGTATGGATGAAACTTTCACTTAATATATATAGTTGAGCCAACACGTTTTCATGCATATGTTGTTATTGTAGTTCGACTATTCTAGGCCATAAGAAAGGGACTTCATGGGTCAAAGTAAAAGGAACACCAAGAAGCTTAGAAATAAGGGAAGAAGAAACGGGAAGGGGGGATGAAAAAGAGACAATATCCACAACACACTAGTGCAAACCTCCCAACAACCACTAAACTATTGTAACATTGATGGAAATATAGAAAAATGTTGGAAACTACATCTAGAACTTAACCCATAGAACTAGAAGAAGGATAGGAAGAAGGAAAATGTCATGGCCACATATTTGAGTAATTAGGTGGAAAACAAATTATAAATGGATGAGAAGGTTGTATGAACATTAGTGTAAAAGGGGGTGATTCTGAGTAGCCTTCAACAACAAGAAGAGAAGAAAATGACCAAACTCTTCCATATAAAGATACAAGTCAAGAAGCCAAAAATTGATGTTCGATTTGACTCAAGATAATAGGTTAATCTCATTGTAACAGATTTGGCCAACAAATTAGGATTAGAGGTTGTGATCATCCAAGCCCATATTCATAGGGATGGGTAAATAATGATGTAGAAATAAAAGTAATCCAATAATGCAAAATCCAATTTGCTATTAGTTTTAATTTTATTGATGAAGTAGAATTAGATGTAGTTCCACTTGGTGTATGTGGAGTGGTGCTTTGAAGTCCCTATATGTATATTTAGGATGTATGCTATGAACATGAATATGTAATAATACAAATAATAATTAATATTAATAATTATGAAAGTTCATGTCTCAAAAAAGACATAGCTCCTTACAAATGGCTCTCTTGCCTAATATTTATATGGGGCCAATCATTGTATTCCATGATATCACTTTTGTATTAAAAAAGTGATGGATATTCTTATATTTGAGATATTTTGAATAATTGTATGATAATGAACTTTGTTTGTATCATTTGGTATTAGAGCCTTAATTTCTAATTCTGGCCATTGGTCCGTTACACTGAAATTTGTCACCATGACTATCTGCAGTTAATATGGCTCAATCAATAGTAATATTATCCTCCTTTTCAAGCCTTATACCTCTGCTCTTCATGTCAAACTTCAAAAAAAAAAGAGAAAGTCACTAAAAAACATGTTTATCTCTGGATAGGCAGGTTCTCTCTACCTTGCCTGTGTGTGCGCATCCCAAACTCATTGTACCTGCGTACTTGTACGCTCTGTAAGTCAAGGGATGGGTGCGTACCCCTGTAAAGGTCAAAAGGCGCGAGTTTCATCTTAAAAAAGTTACTTGTGGTCATTTCTAGAGCATTCTAGAAGATTGTTTGACGTGTATTGAGCGCCTCCAGATGGTTCATGCATCCCTATGAAAGAGGAACTTATCCCATCAAGAGATGAGCTACCCCATCCAAAAGAGGGAGTATCCCATTGATGTTGGACCTGAATAACTTCCTCTAGAACACTATAAATACAGGCATTGGGCCAGAGGAGGGGAGGTTGAAAGCTGAACATTCTAAAGGGTAAATGCTGCTAGAATTAGGACTTCCATTGTTGACTTGTGAGGAGAGATCACTATCCTTCCTTGTTGCCATATTGGGAGTGGGTGAGCTTGTCAAAGTAGAGGAAATCTCTTGTTGGACCCTGGGAGGAGCTTGCACAACACCAAGGCTCAGGTTGTAATGGTTCCTTTTTTGTTTCCTTAATACAAATAAGTCCATTCTTCTCAATGATTTGTTGTTAATGAATTATTTCATGTACTCCTTGGTCTATGTGATGAATATGCTTTGTTTTATGAAATATTCAGGTGTTATGTAATCGTTTGATTTGTTAGTGTATGCAGGTCTTAAAGTGAAGGAGGAGCTCATCTGGATCAGCAAGGCTGGACTGCTACAACAAGCGTTGGACCTAAGGTAAGATCGGAAAACACTTGGTTCTCATAGAATAATGTATGTTTAGAGAAGGATTGCTCTTGTTTGGTTTGTTTGTCACTAGAGAGTCTTAGACTCCTAGGGAGGTTAGGTTTTTCCGCAAAAATAACTCTTTCCGCATGACAAATTGGCGACTCGCTGGGGAATCCATTGATGTGATTGATTTTTCCTTTGAGTATTACTTTGATCTGAAAAGAGTCTTGTTTCTTTTGCTTTTTGGTTGCTTGACTGTGTTTTTGGGTGGCTTAGCTTAGGGTCGAGTTAGAACTTGGGTTTTCTTTGTTTTATAGTAGTACGCACCCTCTGCGTTGGACACAGTGCGTACTTGTACGCACTGTACCTGTGTACACAGAGCGTGCACGCACCTGGTTAAACAGGCTGCCTGCGTAACCCTGTTAAAATTAAGAAAATTTCCTTTTTTATCACTTTTTCCTTTTGAATTTTGTTTTTCTTAGTCTTTACTGCCCAGATCCACTGGTTGACTGTCAAAAAATCTTCACCTATACTTTTTCCATTAGTGTCGAAAGTTTTAGTGAAATTCCTTGAGATTTTAGCCTTAGGGTTTTGGTTTTTATATTGGTCCTGTAGTGACTTTGGGTTTAGAAGTCGCAAAGCCTTAGATATCTCTGGTTTTGTCAGTCTTCTTAGGAGTCGGACCAGTCGTAAAGTCTACCCGAGTGAGCAACCTACCTTTGTGTTGCCTCTTTGCAAAATTTCGATATAGCTTGTTCATTTAAAGTTGTGAATTTCATTTTCAAAAAGAATAAAAAGAGATTGAGTTTTTGTTTTGACTAGTTTGTGATTCTGCATAAACTAGTCCTTGGACTGATTGTTGCCAAGTAAAACATCCCGGAATCATCCTAGTAAGCTTTTGCTTCTTAGATTTACTTGTTAGTGAAAGATTAGGTAAATTTCCTTGATTTCCTTTGATTTGTTTTTGAGTGATTTTTCATAGATTTTCATAGATCTTGAAATTGCTTTGATTAGATTAGTTTTACATGCTTTTATTAAATAGGAAAATATCAACGATCTCCTTTGCAAAGTTTGCTTTAGAGTAGCATTTGACGTTTTTGAAAGAGAAAGGAATTTTTTCGTGAAGTAAAGAGTGGTCATGTTTTGTGCGTTTTGAAAGATAAAGAGAATTGTTTCTTTGATTGTCTTTTGAGAAAGTTGTTTTTATTGAAAAGATTGCATTCTCTCAACTCTCTTAATTAGAACATTCATTGAAAAGAGAAAATTATCAAATCATCTTAGGTGCATCTTTTAGAGAATTGGAGTCGAGTTTATACACCATCAAGTTTCATCTCCATCACCTTTGTCTTTAAGAACAGCCATTAAAATCAACGCTTAAAGTAAAATTAACTTAGAAATTTTTATTTTCTAGGGCTCTGAAGCACCAACATAGATCAGGATAATGTCTTGGAGTAGGTGAGTAATTAACTCTCCAAGACTATTAAACCAAACAAGTAGCTTATCTTGTGATAGAATAAATCCAGCTATTACATTTGTATTCTTGGAAAGCTCCTCTTAAAGGAGAAGCACGAGCTCGTGTCTGAACCAGTGAGGGGATCAATCCTCCCTCGTTGGGAACAACGCCAGACACGCACGTATTACAAGCGGTAAACCTCAAATTGAGGAGCCAGGGGATCACTTATCAGTAAACCTTGGATTGACCATTGTCAAGGAGCCGGTAAGGGGATTGAGCTTGTTACTCTGCCCTTGCATGCTGTC